>VIAB01002310.1:12282-22558 GCA_009801035.1 Oophaga pumilio
TCCAAAGCGCTATGGTTCCGGACCGTGGAACCATAGCCTAATATGAAACGTGTTCACACACTCTAAAACTTTAAGAAGAAAATAGGAGTAAGATGCTCAACCCAAAAAATGTTACATTTTATAAAAGCCTCTTTTCATGAATCTGTGTAAAACATCGCTAAAAACAATAGAAAAAAGTCTTAAAAGAGAAAAAGAACTTAAAAAAGTGCTCTGACCGCGCACTCCACCCATCAGCATCTGGCGGTTTTAATTACAGCAGGATTCTACCTTCCCATATAAATGTAGGCTTCAGCCTAGGAGAGGATTCATATTAGGATAGGCCCCCAGCAAAGAAAATCGCCTTATGGGTTCATACTCACATGCAAGGAAATCGTCCGATGCTCGCATGTGAAATCCCAGCTCTGGCGCCGGCACTCGGGAGTGGAGTGTGCGGCTGTATGTATTTATATGCAGACGCTCGCTCCACTCCCGAGTGCCGGCGCCAGAGCTGGGATTTCACATGCGAGCATCGGACGATTTCCTCGCATGTGAGTATTAGCCCTATGGCTGCTTCTGGGTAAACATGAACTGGCAAATTAATGCTGAAATTATTTTAAGCTTTTTCCTATTTTCTAGAGCAGTAAGGCAATTCCAATTTCATATATTTCATGTTTGCATGCTATAGCGCCGCAGAGTGCAACTTTATTTGTTATTTAAAAGTGAAAGAGAACTTTAAAAAGTGTCACAAAACATATAGAAAAAGGTGAAAACACAAAAGCCACTAAAGAGGAGCAAAAAAGCTCAGAAAACTGAAGAAACAACAGTGATGAGTTGTGACAACACAACCTGAAAAGTTGCCTTAACCTTAAACTTCTCACTGTTGAGGCTTTGGTATAATTTTTTCTAGTGTACACAATCCTGCATGAACAAAACAGCCTGGACTGTTACGTTGTAGCAAACTATTGGATGAGGAGAGGTTATCAGTGCTACTCGTTTATTATTGACTACACTGATACATTGTGTCAATTAGAACTGTTACATTTTACTGTAATTTCCTTTTAGTTGAGAGGATTAGAAACATTTGTATTTTCATTTTCTTTCTAAGGTTGTAATCAATATTATGGAGACGCTCACACAACACTTCACACTCATACTGTACTTTTAAAAAGTTCTTTTCTTGTTCTAAGAACACTTTATTTACTTTAGTAACTTTTTTTCTTATGTGTGAATGTGATGCAAAACATTTTTAGCAGTTTCTTGTGAGAAAACACAAAACCTTTTACTTACAGAACAACGAAGTTTCACTTCAAAGATCACGTGACAAAGCATCAGACTTATAGAGTGCCAGAAACCACGAAACGCAACAGCATGGGTGTTATGATTTGGTAGCTGAGGAGAACAGGCAAAAACGGCAAAACACCAGAGAGGTTGGAATCTACTGGATTGCAGTACCCTGACTAACCACCACAACTAAAGGCAGCCGTGGAGCGTACCTACGTTGGTCCTAGACGCCTCGTCACAGCCTGAGAGGTTAACTACACCTAAAGATAGAAAGAGGAAAGCTATCTGCCCCGGAGCAGATCCCCAAAGAACATAGGAAGCCCCCAAACATGTAATGGCGGTTAGACAAGAGGAAATACAGACACAGACAGAAAATAGTATGAGCAAACATTGGGGCCCAATCTGCCTAGACAGAAACGGATATGAAGGATACTTACTGCAATCCAAAAAAACCCTAAAAAAAGCCAACGCTACTAATTGCAAAAACACCTGAGATCACACGACCTCTACCACCTAAATTAGTTCTCTGGTGTAACAAAACAAAGCCACAGCCACTGAAAAAACTGGAAAAGGCAAATGAACAAACAACAGTGGCTCCAGAGGAACCGAGAGGCGCCCAAGCCCCCCGGGGGGGAAACCTGGCTAACCTCACAGAAATGCAGAGAAATATGCAAATGGTAAGCACAAAAACAAAAAACAGAAAATATCTTATCTGAGAGCAGGAGAAGAGGCAAGACTCAGCAAGCTTTCAAGTGAACCAGGAAACAACGTTGAGACAAGAACAATTGATCACCAGCAACCATGATGGGAGGGAACCTCCCTTATATCCAGCCAGTCTGTAATTCCTGATTGCCAATCCTCATTGAATGGTTCAGCACTGTCTGCAACCACCAGAGGGAGATTCTGCTCAGAATTCATTTCTAACACATTCACAACACATGGGACAGAGAAGCTATTACATAGTAGTGCTGATTTCGCCATGGCAGAATTTATGTTTTCTGTTCCGATGTATCATTAGTTCGGCCATCAAACGCGGTGACATAGTAACCATCGTCTACTTACTCTTCACTCCCATTATCTTTTAGAGCCACCTCCCATATAATAATTATAACATTGCAATTCACAGCACCCATAGTATGGTAATCAATTTTTATGTATTTTTTCAAACTTGTACACATTGTGAAATTTTATTTCCATTGTTTATGTTTGTATTTTAATGTTATTACACATTTACTTATATTTTACATTTAAGTGATATCAGTAAGACGGGCACAGTAGTGTCACTAATATAGTCAAATAAAGAGATAGAAGGTAAAAGTAAATATACACACATTTTTCATGGGCAAAAGGATTTATAACTATATGTCTATGTATATGGGAAGTTTTATGTTATTTGATGTTGTTAGGCAGTTTATCTTTTGTTTGACATTTTATTTGTGAAGCTGAAGTTTTCAGAGCTCATTGGGTGTTTTCTGCTTGTGAAATTGCAGATTCAGAGCTCGGTGGGTGTTCTCCGCTTGTGAAGCTGCAGGTTCAGAGCTCGGTGGGTGTTCTCCGCTTATGAAGCTGCAGCATCAGATCTCAGTAGGTGTTCTCCGCTTCTGAAGCTGCAGGTTCAGAGCTCGGTGGGTGTTCTCCGCTTGTGAAGCTGCAGCATCAGATCTCAGTAGGTGTTCTCCGCTTGTGAAGCTGCAGGTTCAGAGCTCGGTGGATGTTCTCTGCTTGCAAAACTGCAGGTTCAAGGCTCGGTGACGGAGTGTTCTACACTTATGAAGCTGGAGCATCAGAGCTCATTAGGTGTTCTCTGCTTGTGAAGCTGTAGGTTCAGAGCTCTGTGGATGTTCTCTGCTTGCAAAACTGCAGGTTCAAGGCTCGGTGGGTGATCTACACTTGTGAAGCTGCAGGTTCAAGGCTCGGTGGGTGTTCTACACTTGTGAAGCTGCAGGTTCAAAGCTCGGTGGGTGTTCTTCGCTTGTGAAGCTGCAGCATCAGAGCTCAGAGGGTGTTCTCTGCTTGCAAAACTGCAGGTTCATAGCTCCGTGGATGTTCTCTGCTTGTGAAGCTGCGGCATTAGAGCTCAGTGGGTGTTCTCCATTTGTGAAGCTGCATTATCAGAGCTCAGTGGATATTCTCTGCTTGTGAAGCTATTAGTTCAGGTTCAGCTCTCTGAGCTGTGATTTCTTAAAGATTTCTTGCATTTTTCCAGGAAAATATAGTATGTAAGTAACACTAACCTATCATGACGACCAAGCAGTATTAAAGGTGTGCATGCTACTTGCAAAGCTCAGCCTTAAGGATTTGTGACTAACTGAAAGTTGATACATTGTTTCCATCAGATCTTATTGTCTTACAATTAGTTTTCTACTTTTACATATTTTTACAGGATCAATAGTGCTGCGTGGCTCAACCTTCCTGGAATTCCAATTAGTAACACAATTTCCATGCTCTGTTCTAACGACAATTTCTCGGTCGGCAATTGCTGGTGCGAAAGCAAAGTATAAAGCGTTCAACTGCATTTTTGCACCTAGAAACTTGCACAGGCACAAGCCGTTATAATGGGAGTTGATGACTGACGGGGCTGCATCACTGTACATTAGTAAGTTCTGTATTATCCTCCTTACAGATTTTGTATACATTTTATATGAATCTGGCAACTCTTTACTTGAATTATCGATACTGAGGCCGATCTGTTTCATATGTTTGTGTGAGTAATTGCTGCACTTTAAGAGATGTCTTAAATTACAAAGACTCGGACTCTGTTCTGACCATCTTGTGTTTAGGGAACCATAAAGTGAATGCAAGTAATAAATATGCAACCAAGGTTGGTCAGGAGGACGGAAGCGGAAACCATGCAGCTGCCAACAGATTTGGAGGCGCAGGACCATCATGGATAACTGATGCATTAAAAATGCATTACTGATCGGTGACAATATAGCGACCGAGAAAACAATCCTTTATTAAAATATGTGACAAATATTGCACAGTGCCCAGGTATAGAGATCCCATATCAGGGATCAAGGGAACGTCCACGGCATCCATGATGGAAAAGGGAAACGAAGGTGAGCGGTGTTGTGTGTTAATAAATAATGTGTGTGTAACTAAGGAATGTAATGAAGTGTGTGAAATAGCGCGTGATAAATGCGAAGAAAATATATGGAGAAAAATGTATCAATATATATTCTAAGAGTGAATGCAGTGAGAGCGTGAGAAAAAGAACCTCTAAATATATATATATATAGGATTAAAAATAAAATAAAGCTAGATATGGGAGGAGAAGAAGAGGTGAGTATGAAAATGTATAAAGTGTATATGTCAAAAAATATTCTGCAAGTGGAAAATACGGAATAAACATGAAATACAATTGAATGCAAATGCAAAGGTGAGTAGAATAATTGTGCAATCATTAATTTGTACAAGATGTATATGGATAAAGAATTGGACAATAGGACAATTCAAAATCAATCATTCCAAAGATGATATAAAAGGAATCCTCAAATCTGAAAACTATGCATAGAAGAATATTATTATTACTCTATGCAAGTGTGTACGCAAGAGAGGAAAACAGCCCGAAATTAATCCTAAAAGGATGATATCCCTCCTAAAAAACACAGAAGAAAGGAGAAAAGAAAAAAAAAGAGGACACTTAACCCCTTCATGACTGGTGGAGGTATCTTCGTTTTTGCGTTTTCGTTTTTCGCTCCCCTTCTTCCCAGAGCCATAGCTTTTTTATTTTTCCGTCAATATGGCCATGTGAGGGCTTGTTTTTTGAATGACAAGTTGTACTTTTGAGCAACATCATCTGTTTTAACATATCGTGTACTGGAAAATGGGAAAAAAAATCCAAGTGTGGTGAAATTGCAAAAAAGTGCAATTACACAATTGTTTTTTTTTTTTTTTTTTTTTTTTTTTTTTTTTTTTATTATGTTCACTAAATGCTAAAACTGAGCTGCCATTATGATTCTCCAGGTCATTATGAGTTCATAGACACCAAATATGTCTAGGTTCTTTGTTATCTAAGTGGTCGTGATCTCGGGTTGGGTGAGGGCTTATTTTTTGCGTGCCGAGCTGACGTTTTTAATGACACCATTTTGGTGCAGATACGATCTTTTCATCGCCCATTATTGCATTTTAATGCAATGTTGCTGTGACTAAAAAACGTAATTCAGAAGTTTTGACTTTTTTTCTTGCTACGCCGTTTAGCAATTGGGTTAATTCTATTTTTATATTGATAGATCGGGCGATTCTGAATGAGGCGATACCAAATATGTGTTTGTTTAATTTTTTTATTGTTTCATTTTGAATGAAATACGCCAAGTGTTGTGTAACCAACAAGCCTTACACATCACTAGAATGACTGCGACTCCCAAGATTATTCTGCCTCTGTGTAAAAAAAAAAATAGTCAACTTCCGATAAGTGTCTATTGCATACCAGGAGCGTGCCGTCCCATTACACGCCAGCATGTTATTTATATGGACCCTGCACCCTGAACACAAATAATAGTGAAAACATCCCAAGAAGACAATTCCCACCGCTCGTAATCTTAGTCTTCACCCCAGGGTTCAGAGGGATATCTGATCTCATCACATAAAAAATTAGAAATCACTTATAAAACACATCACTTTCTGCAACCCTTTTCACCCAGGGGAAACCACATTAATGCTAAGAAGAGTGGGTAGAATTAATCTTCCAAAGAATAACCTAGGGTCCGACCTTTCTTAAGATTTATGACATTCATTAAGTGTCGACCCGAAACGCGTCACAATAGAAGAAAATGAAAAGGAATTTGCTACTAACCTACAGATATGTCTAGGTATATATATAGATATGTTTATACACATTGTACCTGCCTCGTCCTTCAGAGTGATTTATAGACTGAAATAATATGCTATTATCAGAAGCATTTACATGGACTAATGTCTTTCTATTCTTGTGATCACCGGGGAGCGGCGTGTCTGTGAATGGCGGATAATTGTACATATGGTGTAAGTAAGATCCAGCCTTTCTCTAAGAACGAGCTCTTGTTATCTCAGCAGGCTTGGAATAAGGCCACATATTAGTTTTCAACTGTCTGTACTTTTTACGCCATTAAGCTCAAGAAATCATCAACTTCCGACAACATCAACTTATGTTTATTGTCCAACAGCAGAAATGTATTTAATATTAGACCGATTCTTCTGACATCATTCAAAATAAGGGAAACATTTCAGAAAAGCGCCGGCATCAAAATGCAAGTCCAGGAGGCTAGAAATGGGGAAGAGAAGTGGTCTGTAAAGAGGGGTTTAGGAACAGGAAAAGCTTTTAGCATGGGATCAGCCTGGAGAACCAACCCAAAAGCTTCCTCCAGGGCAGAACAGCAGCATCACACCAGAACAGCTGCTCCTTCATTCTGGAAATTGCTGGGGGTCTCGGCAGTTGGACCTCCACCGATCGGTAAGTGCTAACGCATCCTGCCAATATGCCATCACTTGGCTTACTGGTTATGGGTATACAACGTAACAAACCTCTTGTAAAGAGAAATTGTATCAAGTAGTTGGGGAGAAGTCTTGGTTTTAGTGTTTGGGGCATAGAGGTTGGCGCTGCCCTCCGGTGACCACCGTATCTTCAGTCCCGTGGATCATGATGATGATCGTGAAGTTTCTCTTTAGTTGGTAATTTATAACTTTGCAGATCTTTCTCTACGCTGGTTACACACAGAATTGTGAGATTTCCGCTGACCTTCAGGAAAGTCGCTTTATTGCCAATGCAAATTAGACATTTCTAACAAGATTTTTCCCTGCACCTTGTTTGGCAGCTGTGGCATCTAGACATCCTTACAATATACTTCAGATTAAAATTAAATAATAGATGAGTGACAGATTGATAGGAAACTACCTGGGAAGGATCTGGCTGCAGCCGCTGGAGCTCGTTGTGGAGCGTTAGTGATTGATTGTTTCATTGTCATTGAGTCTTTGGTGTGGTTAACGGACAAAGTGACAAGAAGACTTCTCCTGAATAATGAGATCTGTCTCTGCGCGGGCGACATGGAAAAATTGCGCTACTAATGAAATGTAAAAAAGAAAAGCTCAATAACAAAAAACACATGAAATTTGTGGAAATCAGGAAAGATTATGGATTGTGAAATGAAAGCCAATATTAAAAATAAAAATACATTTTCCTATTGAATGTACGTGGATCTGGGAACAGGGGGTGTGAAATGTATCGCAACTATGTGCACAACTCCCCTCTTATCTGCTGATCCCCTTTGAATGGTATTTTTAGGTCATGTAACATCTGACATTGATCGTCTCCTCCCACAAGTGTAGAACCTTCAGCATTACTGCAGCATTATTTATGGCCGCGCAGAACATTACATATGATTGGAAAGTATAGTCAGTGCTGCGTCTGTGTACATATAACAGACCAATGCACAGTACCGGCAGTTCTTCTCTATGACCCACAGTAATATCAGTGTATATAGAGATTACATAACTGTGTGCATGATCTCAAACACCAGGTTGTATTGGGTATGTTACACACCTGTTCTGGGTATCCTGGGTTCTGCTCTCTTCTCCTGGGTAAGCTGCCCTCTGTTGCGCTCCAAGTCAGGTTTTCCAGGTTGCAGGTTCGCCTCCATATTAAACGGTGTAAATTTCTTTTAGCAGTGCAGGGGTTAATCTGCTCAGTTGAGAGCTCCTGGAAGCTTTCCTGCATTAAGGCCCTCAGCTGTTCACTATTAGCCACTCGCATCTCCTTTATAATCTGGGCCCAAGCTAGCACTCATTGTCAGAGCTAGCTTATGCTGCATGGGTGGAGCTTATTGCTGGTTAGTATAGAAGAAGCTGTTTGGTGGATTTATCTGACTGTTGCTTGGTTTTGAGTGTGTGATAATTCCTTTTCTTCTCCTACTTTGGTTTAACCCTATCCTTCACTCCCCAGTGCATTCCTCTTTTTTATGTGTGTGTATATTTGCATGTTTGGTATTTTTCTTTAGCCCTGTTTGTATTACCTTGTTAGTCTGGTTGGTGTATTATGGTACACTACTACTCCCTTTTTCCCTGGGTGGGTGAAGCATACAGACTGAGGGTGGATTCAGGAGCTAAGGCAAGATATGCGGCCCCGGCATCTTCATCGTCAGAAGTAATCCGGGAACAGGGCGAGTTAGGGCGCCCCCAGTGTTAGGGACAGGGAAGCAGCCCCTAGTCTCGGGACACCTGACAACAGAGTCATGACATATTAAGAGCAGGTTTCCAGATGGTGACTTTTCTATGTAACCCAGGACAGAAGCAGAGATCTGGATGTGCATATACTGCCTATGAACATGGAGAGATAAATATGGCAAGTTGGAAATAGGATGATACTGCCAGATACTGAGGGTGCTTGAAACTGGACATGGTAGTGGGGTGGGAGTGCTTGATGTGAGAATACCGAATAGAGATATGGTGGGAACCTCTGGTAGCAAATATGATGCCTATAAGACAGGGCAGTACAGAGTATTAGTGTGATGACTTCTGTGGGGGAAGGTTTGGCTGTCAAGATACCGGTAATGGGGCACTGGGTGTGTCACTACTCGGAGGGCTCTTGATCTGGCTTACGACCATATTTCAGAGTTGATTGTGGCCCTTTGGTTAAAAAAGGTTTGGAACCACTGATTTTTTGTACGATTGAAGCATTTGATCTTCATTATTAGGAAGGAGTTTCACATGCTAGTCTCATGCACATATGGATAAATAATGACTCACTACCTGCAAAGTGAATGAACTAAATAGAAATGGAAATCCCATCAGTATTTGGTGACCAGCCATAGCATTCATTACTTCTTCTCAGTCACCTGTCACCTGTACACAGTCAGGGATTTTGTAGAATTATAACTGAGTTTGCGAGTAACCGGTTATACCAGACAGGTAATAATGATCACTTTCATATCTACTGTGAAGCATATTACCTATCTAAAACAGAAACAGCTGTGTAGGAGGCTAAATCTGGTGGAGGAACTGCCAAAATTTGATACAAAGGTGAGGTTGTGGAAACTGTTTCATGTCACCAAAACAAGACTGAGCACAGCAAAAAAACACGAGGTAGTTATACTGCATCAGCAAGGAGCTTCCCAGGGAAAGATTTCACAGCAGACTGAGGTTTCACAATGTGTTCTTTAAGTTCTCATGAAGAAGCACAAAAAATGGACAACCTTGAGGAACATAAAGTGATAGAACAAGGAAACTTAGTGCAGCAAATGAAAGACTCATGGTGTTTATTGTCATTTGAAATCATTATTTGTCCAGCAGTGGCATCAGCTCAGGACCGGTAGCAACCAGCGACATCAGCTACATCCATCTATTGTCCGGACAAGTCTGGCCAGAAGTCATCTTCATGAAAGAATTGTGGCCAAAAGACAGACCTTCCACATGGAAACAAGGACAAGTTACTCAAATAAGCATAATATTTAGACTTGAGAGTCCTCAGTGGTTGATACCTTTTAAAGCATGAAAGCTTAAGAAATGAGGAGCAGAGAAATGTCAGCAGAAGCTCTGGACTAACCCCAATACCAACCAACACTTTAGGGATAAACTAGATCAGAGACGGTTAGCTCGGCCTCTCCCAAACATCAGGGTCTGACCTCACAAATGCTCTTTTGGTTGACAAATTCCCACAGACACCTCCAAAATCTTGTACAAATCCTTCCCTGAAGAGTTGGAGCCATTATATCTGCAGAGAAGCGACTCCACTGTAATGTCTATAGATATAGATGGAGGACAGACAAAGCCCCCAGAGGTGGATGTGGGGGGCACATACTTTCTCCATATTAATGTCTATAGATATAGATGAGGACAGAAAAGCCCCCGGAGGTGGATGTGGGGGGCACATACTTTCTCCATATTAATGTCTATGGATGTAGATGAGGACAGAGAAGCCCCCAGAGGTGGATGTGGGGGTCACATACTTTCTCCATATTATTGTCTATAGATATAGATGAGGACAGAGAAGCCCCCGGAGAAGGATGTGGGGGTCACATACTTTCTCCATATTAATGTCTATGGA
>VIAB01002310.1:41183-63812 GCA_009801035.1 Oophaga pumilio
GCAGCCAGGCCAGCGGACAAGAGCACCCACTGACCCAGTTTCTCCACACTGGCTTCTTCATTTCCTCTCCGCTGACATCCCTATTATCATCATGGGTGACTTCAATATTCCCATTGACACTTCCATCTCAGCTGTCTCTACGCGTCTATCTCTCACTTCCTCCTTCGACCTCGATCAGTGGTCCTCCACAGCCACTCACAAAGATGGCCACACAATGGACCTCATCTTCACCCGCCTCTGCTCCCTTTCTAACCTCTCTAACTTACCTTTTCCTTTTTCTGACCACATCCTACTTACATTCTCTTCCCTCTTTTGGTGCACAATTCCCACTCAACAAACTTGCACACCCTCGCAGAAATCTCAAACACCTCGATCCACCCTCAATCTCTCAGTTCCTTCTCCCTCTTCCAGACATAAGTTCTATACACAATGCGGATGCCGCTGCCGCCTTATATAACACGACAAGAGCTGCAGCTCTTGAATCGGTCATCCCTCTCACACATACCAAAGCTTGCAAAATCAACAGACAACCATGGCACACCACCCTGAAAAAAGAACTGAGATGGGCTTCCAGGGTTGCTGAGCGGAGATGGAAACGATCCCACTTCAACAAGCACTTCATCGCATTCAAACAGTCCCTCACTACTTTCAAGGCCACACTCGCCGCTGCAAAACAAACCTACTTATCATCTCTCATATCCTCCCTGTCTCATAACACTAAACAGCTATTCAACAATTTCAATTCTCTCCTCCATTCTCCAGCACCTCCTCCCTCTCCACTCATCTCAAGACTTTGCCTCATTCTTCAAGCAGAAGATTGATAACATCAGAGAAAGCTTTGGCATACAACCTCCACAACTCCTCTTCCCAACTACTCAGCCCTCCTCCTCCAAAACCAACTTCTCCACCATCACAGAAGATAAACTTTCCGCCCTACTGTCAAGATCACATCTCACCAGCTGTGCACTTGACCCGATCCCATCCCACTTCATCCCAAACCTCACCACAGTCTTCATCCCAACCCTAACCCATCTCTTCAACCTACCACTAACAACTGGTGTTTTCCCCTCATGCTTCAAACATGCCTCAATCACACCCATCCTCAAAAAGCCCTCCCTCGACCCATCCTCTGTATCTACCTATCGCCCCATATCACTTCTCCTCTATGCCTCAAAGCTACTGGAACAACATGTCTATTACGAACGGTCACTCCACCTGTTTTCCTGCTCCCTCTTCGACCGCTTACAATATGGCTTCCAACTGCAACATTCCACTGAAACTGCCCCGACTAAAGTCACCAATGACTTACTAACCACCAAAGCCAAACGACACTACTCTGTCCTCATTCTCCTGGACCTGTCCTCTGCCTCCTACACTACTCTGTTCTCCTCCTCTTGAACCTATCCTCTGCCTTCTACATTACTCTGTTCTCCTCCTCCTGGACCTGTCCTCTGCCTCCTACATTACTCTTTCCTCCTCCTCCTGGACCTGTCCTCTGCCTCCTACACTACTCTGTCCTCCTCCTCCTGGACCTGTCCTCTGCCTTTGAAACAGTGGACCACTCTCTATTACTACAGACCTTCTCATCTCTTGACATCACAGACTTGACCCTATCTTGGATCTCATCATACCTAACAGACCGGACATTCAGCGTCTCCCACTCGCACACCACCTCTTTACCAAGCCCCCTATCTCTCGAAGTCCCGCAAGGTTCAGTTCTAGGGCCCCTGCTCTTCTCCATTTACACCTTCGGCCTGGGACAGCTCAAAGAGTCCCCAGCTTATAGTATCACCTCTTTGCTTATGATACACAGATCTACATCTCTGGACCAGATTTAATCTCCCTACTAACCAGAATCCCACAATGTCAGTCCGCTATTTCATCCTTCTTCTCCGCTAGATTTCTAAAACTTAATATGGGCAAAACAGAATTCATCATCTTTCCCCCATCTCACTCGACTCCCCCAACAGAGCAAATAGCTGCTCACTTTCCCCAGTCCCACAAGCTCGCTGCCTTGGGGTAATCCTCGATTCTGATCTCTCCTTCAAACCACATATCCAAGCCCTCTCCACTTCTTGCAGACTTCAACTCAAAAATATTTCACAGATTCATACATTCCGCATCCAAGAATCTTCAAAAGCCCTAGTCCATGCCCTCATCATCTCCCTCCTTGTCTACTGCAACCTCTTGCTTTGTGGCCTCCCCCTCTAACATTCTCGCACTCCTCAATCTATTCTAAACTCTGCTGCCCAACTAATCCACCTATCCCCCCACTATTCCCCGTCCTCTCCCCTCTGTCAATCCCTGCACTGGCTCCCCATTACCCAGAGACTCCAGCTCAAAACTCTAATCATGACATACAAAGCCATCCACAACCTGTATCCTCCATACATCTAGTGACATCGTCTCCCGGTACTTACCCACATGCAACCTCCGATCCTCACAAGATCTCCTTCTCCCCTCTTATCGCCTCTTCCCACAATTGCATACAAGATTTCTCCCGCGCATCCCCCCTACTCTGGAACTCTCTACCACAACATATCAGACTCTAGCCTACCATGGAAACCTTCAAAAAGAACCTGAAGACCTACCTCTTCCGAAAAGCCTACAACCTGCAGTAACCACCGATCCACCAAACCGCTGCACGACCAGCTCTACCCTCACCGACTGTATCCTCACCCATCCCTTGTAGATTGTGAGCCCTCATGGGCAGGTTCTCTCTCCTCCTGTACCAGTCGTGACCTGTATAGTTTAAGATTACTGTACTTGTTTTTTATTATGTACACCCCTCCTCACATGTAAAGCGCCATGGAATAAATGGCGCTATAATAATAAATAATAATAATGTAGATGAGGACAGAGAAGCCCCCGGAGGTGGATGTGGGGGGCACATACTTTCTCCATATTAATGTCTATGGATGTAGATGAGGACAGAGAAGCCCCCGGAGGTGGATGTGGGGGGCACATACTTTCCCCATATTAATGTCTGTGATGGTGTGATATGTTCTGTGGGCATCATGTTGTGTATATTTATATTTTACTGATTTACATGGTGTTCTCTTGCTGCCCGATATCATTCTGTGTATTCCACATATTGTCTAGAGTCTCAATTGTTAGCCTTTTGGCTGAAACCCCTGCTGACATATCCTGATTGTCCATTCATGACTCCTCAGCTATCCAAATGCAGCAAGTCACCCCCTGTGGTGCCTTAATCCCTGAGGCACCTTTCCCAGGTCAGAAGTGGGATGAAAGCCATCAAACCGGTCTGACTACCCAGTAGATAACCATCACCATGAAGGAGGAAGAGAAAACATATATCTTGCTGGGGGAAGAAGAGAGAGCAGCGGAGATAGCAGCGTGGTATGTGAGCGAATGTCATAGACTGCGAGAAAGAGAACTCTGATATGCCATTGACTTCTATAGTCCCCACCCCTGGATCTGCCCCTACCCAACATCCCTATGCCATGGACTTCTATAGCCCCCACCCCGGATCTGCGCCCCCATCAACCCTCCCTATGCCATGGACTTCCACAACCCCTACCCCAGATCTGTCCCTACCCAACATCCCTATCCCTATTCCCTTTTGTACACTTGCTTTGGCAAAACTAATGTGTATTTAGTCCTGCCAATAAAGCTTCTTTGAATTTGAATTTGATAAGGAGGGGGTCTGAGGACTACAGAGAGGTGGATGTGAGTCCTGTGTGGAAGGGATGGTATTCAGACACAGCACTTCAGAAAGAAAGAAGGAGTGGTTTCCTTTGTTTGTTCCTCTGTCATCTGGATTATTGGACTGATCTCCTGGGACATTTATCCTGTTACTGAACTGCATTCGTGTTCTGGACTATTGTATCCTCAGTGTGGTGGTTTGTTTATGGACCTTTTTAGTTTTGCCTATAATAAAAGTCTTGGGATTGTTCCCACTCCTCTTGCTCTGTTGATACTGGAGAAGGACCCCGTGACAATGTCTATGGATGTGTTATGATTTGGTAGCTGAGGAGAGCAAGCAAAAAAGNAGGGAGCTTCTGCTCAGAATTGATTTCTAACACATTCACAACAGAGAAGTTTGTTTATGGAGAACATGGGGAGCAGTTTGTGTATGGGGGAACATGGGAAGCAGTCTGTGTATTGGGGAGCATGGGGAGAAGTCTGTGCATGGGGGAAAACATGGGGAGCATCCTGTGTATGCGGGAACATGGGGAGCAGTTTGTATAGGGAACATGGGGAGCAGTCTGTGTATGGGGAGAACATGGGGAGACGTCTGTATATGGGGTAACATGGGGAGAAGTCTGTGTATGGGGAGAACACGGGGAGAAGTCTGTGTATGGGGGAATATGGGGAGAAGTCTGTATGGGGACAACATGGGTAGCAGTCTGTGTATGGTGGGAACATGGGGAGAAGTCTGTGTATGGGGAACATGGGAAGCAGTCTGTGTATGGGTGGAACATGGGGAGAAGTCTGTGTATGGGGGAAAATGGAGAGCAGTCTGTGTATTAGGGAACATGGGGAGAAGTCTGTATGGGGGAACATGGGGAGCAGTCTGTGTATGGGGGAACATGGGGAGCAGTTTGTACCGTGAGAACATGGGGAGCAGTCTGTGTATGGGGAGAACATGGGGAGCAGTCTGTGTATGGGGGAACATGGGGAGCAGTTTGTATCGGGAGAACATGGGGAGCAGTCTGTGTATGGGGGAACATGTGGAGCAGTCTGTGTATGGGAGAACATGGGGAGCAGTCTGTGTATGGGGGAACATGGGGAGCATTCTGTGTATTGGGAACATGGGGAGAAGTCTGTATGGGGGGAACATGGTGAGAAATCTGTGTATGGGGGAACATGGGGAGCCGTTTGTGTATCTGGTAACATGGCGAGCAGTCTGTTTATGGAAGAACATGGGGAGCAGTCTGTGTATGAGGGAACTTTGGAAACAGTTTGTGTATGGGGAACATGGGGAGCAGTTTGTGTATGGGGAACATGGGGAGCAGTCTGTATGGGGAAACATAGGGAGATGTCTGTGTATGGGAGAAAGATGGGTAGCAATTTGTGTATGGGGAACATGGGGAGAAGTCTGAGTATGGGGGAACATGGGGAGCAGTCCTTATGGGGAAACATGGGGAGCAGTCTGTTTTTTGGGGAACATGGGTAGCAGTTTGTATAGGGAGAACATGGGGAGAAGTCTGTGTATGGGGGAACATGGGGAGAAGTCTGTGTATGGGGGGAACATGGGGAGAAGTCTGTGTAGGGGGGGAACATGGGGAGAAGTCTGTGTATGGGAGAGAACATGGGGAGCAGTCTTTTTATGGGGAGAAGTCTGTGTATGGGGAACATGGGGAGAAGTCTATGTATGGGGAAACATGGGGAGCAGTCTGTGTATGGGGGGAATATGGAGAGCAGTCTGTGTATGGGGGATATAGGGAGCAGTGAATGTGTGGTATGGGCATCCCCCCGAATCGGTGGGGGTCTCAGAGGTCGGACCTAGATATATGCCGTCACCTTATTTGATGGAAAGCCCCTTCCAAAGTCTCAGTGCTGGAGAACAAATTGGCATTCCTGCCCTCCAGCTCTCAGCAAAGTTGAGGGCCCCGGGCCCCTCCTGCAGTTTTGAGAAGACCACCTTTCTTTCTTCTGCTTGGCTGTAGGCTACGCCTGCTTCCTTTCCATGACTGCCATTTTGGGGGTCAATTAGGGGCATGTTTGTGAGTCATGTGCTCGAGTTTGATGGCACAGATGGTCTACAATCATGGTACTATTCCTGGTGCCAGGTTTTCTTTACAGTTTCCTGATAATTTTGTTATTTGCAACTTTTTTTCTCTGTTTCTAAATAAAACTGAGATGAACATTTTGTGCCACAACGCCTCCTCTCCTGTCAGCTGGCTGACAGCTCCGGCGGTGGTTGCAGGGGGCGCAGACGCTGGGGTCTGCCTCATGTCTGGTACCTGAGTGATTACATTACGACAGATGATCTGTGCCATCTTGTGTGTTTATAACAATAGTACAGTACGACGGCGGCACGAAAACCCCACAGAAGGGATGACTCAGGCATTGCGGAAAGAGCGAGAGAGTAAAAATAGTCGTCAGGCCGCGGATGGAGCTTTGATCAGCAGATCCCGAGATCTAACAATCCACAAATCTGAGGGTCCAGCAGAGAATAGAGAAGAGGCGACGGCGGGACGTTACCGGCACATTGTATGGCAGGCGGCAAATGACGCCGCCCTGCCAGCGCCTGAATACACCAGGGCTGAGGCTGACGCAGGGACCGGAGTCACGCTGCTTCCAAACCTTCACTTGTCAGTGTCCTGAAATGAGGCCATGGTGTCCATAGAAAGCAATCAGCGCAGATTTCATGTGTCCTTGGCAGGTGAGGAAAGGAAACCGAGCGGTGATGGTTGGGTATCAGGAGTAATCCTATGATAACACTGCTGGGAATCCATCTACACTCTATGGACAAAAGGGTTAGGCCTCTTTCACACTCAGTCGTTTGGCGTCAGTTAAAATCTGCCAAAGGGTGAAAAAAGCGGATCTGCCAGACAAGTGCAAAAACGGATGCAACGAATCAGATTTTAAGGCAGATCCGTTGTGAACTTTTGAACCCGGAAAATGTATTGTACGCATGTCTGGCACGAGAGAGAGAGACTCCAGAACGGGTTTTCACAAGTTTCTGCAGAAAATAACGCATCCGCTGGTGGATTCCACCAAAAACGGATGAAGACGGATCCGCCACCCATAGGCGTCCATTATAAAAAACGGCGGACGCGGCGGATCCATCATCGTCCGCCATTTCGACGCACACAAAAAACGTTGCATTGTAGGTTTTCAAAAATAGGCGGACGCCAAATTTATGACGGATCCGTCAAAAAACGGATCAAACGGACGACCATCCGTCAAAATCCGTCACTAATGCAAGTCAATGGAAAAAAAGCGGATCCGCCCAAAAAAAATGGCGGATCCGTTTTTTTGACGCTTTGACGGATTTTGACTGACGTTGCATGACTGAAGTGTGAAAGAGGCCTTAATGCTTAAAAGTCACCACCCCATATCTGCAGAGTCCTCTGGTATCAGCACAAACATTGCACCCACGTCGGGAACTTCATGGCCGAGCAGCTGCATGCAGCCGTACATCACTAAGTACAATGCCAAGTGGTGGATGGAGTGGCGTAGAGCCGCCACCACTGGACTCTGGAGGAGACGTGTTCTGTGCAGTGACGGATCACACTTCTCTATCTGCAGCTGATGGAGGAGTCCGGGTTTGGTGATTCCAGGAGGACGTTACCCCCTGACTGTATTGTACGGATGGTGGAGGAGGATAATGCTATGTGCTGTTATCAGGGGGTGGCCACTGACCCTCAGCTCCAGGGATGGGAAATCTTAATATTCAGCACAAGACATTGTGGACTATTGTAGCTTCAGTTTTTGTGGGAACAGTTGGGGGAAGACCCATATCTGACCCCATGACTGAGCCCAGTGCACAAGGTGCATACAGACATGGTTAGGGGAACAAACCTCAGCCCCATCTAACAACGGAGATTGTGAGCCCGCCCCCTGAACACCAGGGTCTGACCCCATAAATGCTCTTCTGGATAAAGGGGCAAAAATTCCCACATACTCCTCCAAAATCTTGCAGAAATCCCAGAAGAGCAAGAGCCGTTATATCTCCATATTAATGTCTATGGATGTAGATGAGAACAGAGAAGCCCCCGGAGGAGGATGTGGGGGCACATACTTTTCTCCATATTAATGTCTATGGATGTAGATGAGGACAGAGAAGCCCCCGGAGGTGGATGTGGGGGCACATACTTTTCTCCATATTAATGTCTTTGGATGTAGATGAGGACAGAGAAGCCCCTGGAGATGGATGTGGGGGGCACATACTTTTCTCCATATTAATGTCTTTGGATGTAGATGAGGACAGAGAAGCCCCCGGAGGTGGATGTGGGGGGGCACATATTTTCTCAATATATTGCAACTATCATATGCCTTATGAATGACGCGTCACTCGGGTAGATCACAAAGATCATTTTACTGAACATCTGATGATACAAGATCCATAATGTTTGTTGCCGACAGACAGAATAACACTGAGAATGTCTAATACCTGATGCCAAATCCTCCGACAGCAGCAGTAAAAACCAAGCTGAATGACCAGAAGGCACGAGGGAGCAGCCGGACGGCAGCGCAGCAAGAGATGGATCAACTTCTACAAGTCCTGGTAGAGATCATGGATGTATGGGATGGGTTGGTAGCGCACAGCGGAGAATAGACTTTATTTCTATTTTTCACTATTCTCAATACCTCCACTCTAAAGAGGTGCCCTCAAACTTCTCACAGCTGCGGGTTTGTTACAGCGGTATCTATACAATCCCCTGTAAGCTGTGCTGCTCTGATGGTTTGTTACAATGTATCAGTCTGGGGTCCAGGCCATTTAGCTCACAGAGGATTGGCTGGACTTGATACAACTGTGACAAACCCTCAGCTGTGACAAGATCAGACATTTTCATACTGTGATAGAAAGCAGAGATCTTGATAAAAGGTTAGAAAACTGTGAAACTAGATGACGTACACGTGGAGCTTTATTCTCAGCGCCCCTAGGTCCTCCTAAATGTAAAATGGCACAATTACTGGTTAAGGGAACTAAGAGACCACCAGGTGATGACGCTCCTATATGGGGCCTTTTTTAGGTACTACCTGGCCCCATTGTATTCAGGATCTTGTCGGCGTGGTGCGATATTTTGGGGGTAACTATCTATATGACTATACTGTCATTTCTTAATATGTTCCGCTGAACTGGTACCAACTGTGATACGATCACCGTATAGCGGTAATATCAGTCTGTGTATAGTGATTTCTATTCCATAACAGTATTGTTGTCAGCCGAGGTGCCCATTACAGCCACTATATATAGTCACGTGAGTTGGGGGCCCACTCATATATTTGCCCCCTGTGCTGAACGACTAACTACACCTGTGTACGGAGTACAATGGTCACTTCTCAAATTCTCCCCATCCCCCACTACCTGACGCTTCAATAAGACTGAATAGGAGGAGAAGATTGACTCCGCTGAACTACCTGCCATTACTAATCACATAACTCATAGTCCTGACTCCTTACAATCAGCAAGTGTCAAGGGGGCGGTGCCATGAAAGTCCTTAATGACCCTCCTATGGGAACAGGATGATCTTCCTCCCTCCAGCTCAGTGCACATGTACACTAAAGGCATGAGAATCTATCTCTCACTACATCTATCTATCCATTCATCTCTCCATCCATATCTCCATCTATTATCGATGTCTACATCTATCTCCATCCATCATCTATCTCTCCATCCATCTCTCCATCTATCTATCTATCTATCTATCTATCTATCTATCTATCTATCTATCTATCTATCTATCTATCTCTCTCCATCTATCTCCCCATCTATCTTTCTATCCAGTGCCATCTATCCATCAACCTCTCCATCCATCCATTATCTATCCATCCATCTCTCTATTATCTATCTCTCATCCATCCATTTCACTCTCCATCCATTATCTCTCTCTCCATCATCCATCCATCTCTCCATCTATTATCTCCATCCATTCATCCATTATCTCTCCATCCATCCATTATCTCTCCATCCATCTATTATCTCTCCATCCATCTATTATCTCTCCATCCATCTCACTCTCATCCATCCATCCATCCCTCCATCCATCTCTCCATCCATTACCTATCTCTCCATCCATCCATCTATCTCTCCATCCATACATCCATCTCTCCATCATCCATTATCTCACCATTCACCCATTATCTCTTCATCCATCCCACTCTCCATCACTCTCCATCCATTACCTATCTCTCCATCCATCCATCCATCCAACTCTCCATCCATCCATCTTACTCTCCATTAGTGATGAGCGAGTATACTCGTTGCTCAGGTTTTCCTGAGCACACTCGGGTGATCTCCGAGTATTTAGAAGTGCTCGGAGATTCAGTTTCTGTTGCTGTAGCTGCATGATTTGCGGCTATTTGACAGCCTGAATACATGAGGGGATTCCTTAACAAACTGGCATTCCTCACATGTATTTAAGCTGTCCAGCAACCATAAATCATGCAGCTGCGGCAACAGAAACTAAATCTCCAGCATTTCCAAATACTCGGACACCACTCGAGCTGTCGGGGAAAACCCGAGCAACGAGTATACTCGCTGATCACTACGCTCCATCCATCTATCCATTTATTATCTCTCTCTCCATCTATTATCTCTCTCCATCCATCACTTCATCAATCAATCTCTCCATTCGACCATTATCGCTCCATCCATCCATCTCACTCTCCATCTATCATCTCTCCATCCATTACCTATCTATCCATCCATTATCTCTCCATCCATCCAACTCTCCATCATCTCACTCTCTATCTCACTCTCCATCCTTCTCTCTCTCCATCTATCTCTCCATCCATCTCACTCTCCATCAATCTCTCCATCAATCTCTCCATCCATTTCACTCTCTATCCATCCCTCTCTCCATCCATCTCTCTCCATTCATCCATCCCTCTCTATCCATGCATCTCTCTCTCTCCATCCATCCATCCATCTCACTCTCCATCCATCCATCTCATTCTCCATCCATCTCACTCTCCATCCATTATCTCTCTCCATCCATTATCTCTCTCTTCATCCATCTCACTCTCCCTCCATCCATCTCTCCATCCATTATCTTTCTCTCCATCCATCTGTCTCCGTCCATCTCGCTCTCTGTCCAGCTCTCCATCCATCCATCTCACTCTCCATCCATCTCACTCTCCATCCATTATCTCTCTCTCCATCCATGTCTCTCTATCATCCATCTCTCCATCCATCCATCTCTCTCCATCCATCCCTCTTCATCCATCTCTCTCCATCCATCTCTCTCTCCATCCATCTCACTCTCCATCCATCTCATTCTCCATCCATCTCACTCTCCATCCATCTCTCCCCATCCATATCACTCTCCATCCATCCATCTCATTCTCCATCCATCTCACTCTCCATTTATCCATTATCTCTCTCTTCATCCATCCATTATCTATCTCTCATCATCTCACTCTCCCTCCATCTCACTCTCCCTCCATCCATCTCTCTCCATCCATCTCTCTCTCCGTCCATCTCCCTCTCCGTCCATCTCCCTCTCCGTCCATCTCCCTCTCTGTCCATCTCTCTCTCTCCATCCATCTCTCTCTGTCCATCTCTCTCTCTCTCCATCCATCTCTCCATCCATCTCTCCATTCATCCATTTCACTCTCCATCCATGTCTCTCCATCCATCTCTCGCCATCCATCATCTCTCTCACCATCCATCATCTCTCTCCATCCATGACTCTCCATCCATCTGACTCTCCATCCAACTCCATCCATCCATCTCTCTCTATCCATCCCTCTCCATCCATCATCTATTATCTCTCTCTATCCTTCTCTCCATCCATCCATCTCACTCTCTCTCGCCATCCATCATCTCTCCATCCATCATCTCTCTCCATCCATGACTCTCCATCCATCTGACTCTCCATCCATCCATCTCTCCATTCATCCATCTCTCTCTCCATCCATCCATCTCAGTCTCCATCCATCCATCTCTCTCTCTCCATCCATCTCTCTCTTCATCCATCTCTCTCCATCCATCCATCTCACTTTCCATCCATCCATCTCACTCTCCATCCATTCATCTCACTCTCCATCCATCTCACTCTCCATCCATCTCACTCTCCATCCATCCATCTCTCTCCATCCATGTCTCTCCATCCATCTCACTCTCCATCCATCCATCCATTTCTCTTCATCCATCTCACTCTCCATCCATCCATCTATTATCTGTCTCTCTCCATCCATCTATCTCAATCTCCAGCCATACATCTATTATCTCTCTCCATCCATCTCTCTGCATACATCTTTCCATCTCCCTTTCCATCTTTCTCTTGATCCATCCATATCGCCATCCACCCATCTATTATCTCTCTCCATCCATCCATTTCTCCATCCATCTCTCCATCCATCCATCTCTCCACTCATCCATCTCTCCATCCATCCAACTCTCCACTCATCCATCTCTCCATCCATCCATCTCTCCATCCATCCATCCATCTCTCCATCCATCCATCTCTCCAGCCATCCATCTCTTTGTATGTAGACTTCAGTCTTAAAGGAATGTTACAATGTGCGCTCAGTGTGTGATACAGGAAGACGATTTGTGTACAATTGTTCCTCGTCATGAGAAAGTCGTGAAACGCGTTGTAGTGAATGTGAACAGATCGAGACATATTAAATCACAAAACAAGAAAGTAGATCTGATGTGCAGCTGAAACCTTTCCCCTCACCCCTACAGAAAGAAAAATCACCCGAAACACACAGATGACAAAAAAAATCCAACAAGTTAACCTCAAACACAAGAAAAGTCCAAGACCCCATGCATAGAACTGATCCCACATTCCTGCAAGTTATATCCCCCCAATAAGGACCCCACAGTACACAGAATATCACGTGGCTGTTTACATTCAGGACGTTCTCACACAGAAGACAGGAGCGGGCATGGTAGGGTATCGTATGCTGTCTCCAACCACAGACTGGACAAGACCCTGCAGCTCATACTCACACCTACAAAGCTGGAAGACCCCCACATAACCGGGGATGACTGGTACGTCACCAGAAAAGGGTTGGACAGACCACCATGAGCACGAATGGGCAAAGGACCATGCGAGGATTGGAGAGCACATGTAGAAGTACACAGACGGATGGTATCAGTGCCCGGCGTCCCCAACATGGGACTAACATGCAAACAGGCCCTGACTACTGGTGGCTTCCATCACTCCTTGTGGCATACCTGTCTGTCCCTTACATGGCAGGAGGTCCCCTTAAATCCCCCCTTGGTGCCACCAGCAGCGTCCTCTACTGGTACCCACCCCACTAGTAGCACTGATACAACTCTTCACGACACAGCCATACCACAACACACAGACCAGGAGTTCACGACACCCCAGCTCCATCATCTTGTCCGCTACACGCTGCTCGGGTTGTAACACAAGACGTTGAACTGCAAATTTTCATCCCAATGCCGGAGCAACACGAAGAGCTGCTGCGCGGCGGACTTGACAGTGGCTAGCGTGCGTCCCTCAGGGATCTTCTGCCGGCACAGCCACCGGTCAGCCTTGGCGGCCAGTAGCTCCCACTCAATGAAGTAAGCGGCAGAGTTGTTCTCGAGCCAGGCAAGGGCGACGGCAGTGGCCCAGATCATGCTTTCTGGATGTGACCTTCGCTGCTCCTCAATGCTCTCCATCCATGACTGGACCTCGGCGGCATCAGACTCCGACCCCAATCCGCTGTCTGTGTGAATGGAGGTTGAGTCTTGGGCGCTGTCGGGAGATGAAAAGCGTCGCATTGGCAGGACGGGGAGCGTCAGTTCGTTCTCGGACTTTCCAGATCGGGAGGGACTGTCCAAGGCGCTGCTTGAGAGGTGGCGTGTCCGTGACGGCTGCTGGCAGACATCTTCGCCAAATCCATTCAATATGGTGTGATGGTCCTCGTCCGGGGCAAGAAACTGCCCCGTGCCAGCTGCAGAGGGTCCGGGTTCCTTACGTGAAGGAGAAGAACCATGAGACATGGGGCTCAGAGCAGATCGGTGACTTGTGAATGGAGATGTCCACTTCAGTTTGTCCATCGGGATGTTGGCCGCATCGGCAAAGGCCTGGTTCAATAGGAAAGCGCCACAAGCCAACTGCAGCGTGACCTACGGGAGGGGCGACACCAAACCATGGGTCATCTCACAATGGTCAGTAAAGAAGGGTCCGGTTTTACTTCCATCACTGGAAACGAGAAATTCTGCAGGTTCCTTCACTCTTTTTACAAGATCTCCGCTTGCTGTCAAAGCATTGGAAAGTTCATTCTTACAACTGTGGATAAAAAACCGTCCCGAGTCTAGCCGCTGGAGCAGAAATCTTTATCCTTTCATGATTTTGCTACAATGTAACGGTAATGAATCCATCTGGAGACAGGAGAGTTGTCTGAAAGGGTAACAAACTCTCGTTTTTGCGTTTCAGTTTTCGCAATTCCACTTTTAGTGAGGACGGGATGTAAATTCATTGATTAAAAAAAGGCTATTTCCATCAGCTGACAGCAAGCAGGGTTCTTGAAAATGGTGAGGAATAGAAACAAAAATGAAACCTTTCCCCTCTCCTGCCGGCAGCATCTCTATAAAATGTTCACAGACCTCTAACAGCTGCATCTATTGTAAAAAGCCAAGGTGGAGGGGGGAGATGCGGCTGCAGCTTCTCTGTTGCTGGGTACGAGACTGCATGCTGTGAGAGGGGAAAGGGAGTTTCTCTATTCTTAGTGTCTCACCAGAAGGAGCGGCCATGGAAATGAATATTTATCTCTGTGAAACTGGAGCCCTCCATTAAACCTGCGTCCGTTACAGACAGCAGCAGGATCTCCGGGCTGAGAGGTCATCCCCCGAGGATCCTGGCACTCACCAGGGGCAGGTAGTCGATGTTTTTCTCGCTGTCGCTTTCCTCACTGCCTTTTCCGGGGGATTTAATCATGAATCCTTTGGCGGCTCGGGTCAGAAGTCTCGTCTTATTGAGGCTCAACCTACGACAAGATGACAGATCAGGAGTCCTGCCGGAGTGAAAGCAAGATCTGCATCTGAGCGCTGGTTACCTGGCGGCAAACAGACTCTCTATGGACCTCTGAGAATGGGCCGAGGACACGGATGGACTGCGCGGGGCGGCTGAAAGACAAACACAATACGGATGCAGTCATTTAAAGAGCCGCTGCAGGAAATAGTGGTCACAACACCAATCACTTCCTATGAGTACCGTTGCAGACACATCTCTGCCGTAACTGTGCTCGGCAGTCTTCATAGTTCTCACCTTGTGGAAAGCTGCAGCGCTCCCATCCTGAGGACACTGGTGTGGTGCAGGGTGATATGGCGCACTCGTCTGCATCTGAAGGAGAATGACCGTGTTACCAGCTGGCATTTATAGACCTGCTGTGCCCAATGCAGGAGAAGACCCCACATGACTTGTTTACCTGCAGCAGCCACTGGGGGGCGCTCACCTGGATTTAAAAACTCTGTGAATTGAGCGCCCCCTAGTGGTTTCAGCTTGTGGCCAGAATTATCCTATTTATCAGGTCTGCACAATGTGAGCTCCTCACAGCTCTTACAGGGCGGTTACGGACAAAAGGAGCTTCAGAGATTGGAGATTTACTTCTGGGGGAGATCTCATTTTCATATTTTTGCCCCATTTACATTCCCGGTCACCGACTGGATCTCCACAGTAAGAAACAGCCCCCCAGGACAAAAATAGGATAAATTAACACAGCAACGAGTTCTTACTGAAGAATCGATCGTCTGAAGGGTCAGACACACATGTTGACTGCGATCGGCCCAGTCCGATGGAGAATCCTCGCAGGCGGCGACTTCCGGAGCTTAAGCTGCGCTGAGAGCCCTGTTTGAGAGCAGCACCTAGCAGGGAATGAGGGGGCATCCTCCTCAGTCAGTGCGAGAGGCCTCCGGACAAAGACAGAGAGAGAAAGGACCAGACGAGAGACTCACAGTTAACACAGACGGACAGACGGGTGCTGGAGACATGGGGGTAAGAAGGGTGAAGGATGGGAAAGATGAAGGATGGGACAGATGAAGGGAAGAAGAGGTGAATGATGGGAGACGTGGAGGGTGGGCGATATGGAGGGTGGAACAGGTGATGGCTGGAAGACGTGGAGGGTGAGAGAGGTGGAGGGTGAGAGAGTTGGAGAGTGGGAGGGATGAAGGGAAGAAGTGGTGAATGATGGAGATGTGGGGGTGGGCGATATGGAGGGTGGAACAGGTGATGGCTGGAAGAAGTGGGGGTAAGAGAGGTGGAGGGTGGGAGACATGGAGGGTGGAAGAGGTGGAGGGTGGGAGAGATGAAGGGAAGAAGAGGTGAAGGATGGGAGACGGAGAGGGTGGGCCAAATGGAGGGTGGAACAGGTGATGGGTGGAAGACGTGGGGGTAGGAAAGGTGGAGGGTGGGAGACATGGAGGGTGGAAGAGGTGAAGGATGGGAGACGTGGAAAGTGGGAGTTATAGAGGGTGGAACAGGTAATGGGTGGAAGACGTGGGGGTAGGAAAGGTGGAGGGTGGGTTAAGGTGGAGGGTGAGAGGAGGATGGCGAGAGAGGTGGAGGGCGAGAGAGGTGGAGCGTAAGAGAGGTAGGGGTTGAGAGAGGGAGGGTGAGAGAGGTGGAGGGTGGGAGAGGTGAAGGATGGGAGAGATGAAGGGAAGAAGAGGTGAAGGATGGGAGACGTGGAGAGTGGAACAGGTAATGAATGTAAGACATGGGGGTAAGAGAGGTGGAGCGTGGGAGACGTGGAGGGCGAGAGAGGTGGGGGGCGAGAGGTGGGGGGTGGGAGAGGTGGAGGGCGAGAGAGTTGGGGGGGCGGGAGAGGTGGAGGGCAGGAGAGGGAGGGTGAGAGAGGAGAAGAGTGAGAGGTGAAGGGTAGGAGAGGTGAAGGGTGGGAGAGGCGGAGGGTGGAAAAGGTGAAGCATGGGAGAGGTGAAGGTTGGGAGAGATGAAGGGTGGGAGAGGTGGAGGCTGGAAGAGGTTCAGGATGGAAGAGGTGAAGGATGGGAGAGGTTCAGGATGGAAGAGGTGGATGGTGGAAGACATGGAGGGTAGGAGAGGTGAAGGGTGGGAAATGTTGTGGTAGGAAAGGTGAGGGGTGGAAGAGGTGAAGGATGGGAGACATGGAAGTCGTTGGAATTGGTGGCGATAAAGCCAAGAACAAAGGTAGGATTGAGAAAGCCTGGAGGGTAGCAGCATGAGATGCAGCAGGCGGGGTGGCGCGTTCCTGCAGAGCGTTGCACCATTACCTGTGTTGGCGTACTCCACCACGCTGGGCAGGTACGAGTTGCTGCTGAGGTCTACAGGAACGAACGCTGTGTACTTGCTGATGACATTACAGGCCTTGCTGGCGTTAATGGCGTTGAGCTGGAATCGGCGTCCGACACCTACAGGGGAAGCAAAGGGAGGTTGGTGACAGAGGAAACATGGCCTGATGTGATGGGGATTATTCCTAGTCACATGTGGGGGGGCACTCAGTGGATTTGCCTAGATGTGGCTGCGTATGTGATGTGTCACTTCAGGAATAGGAAGACCAGCCACTGAGGACCCCGGGTAAGGTGGGTGACAACCCAGTGCAAGCTATAATGGAAACCAGACTGGTTGTCAGCAAGATGCAGCAGATATAGCGGCACCGTGCCGTCATTCAGGCGGAGAAGATCCTGACGCCCGGCGGCCGCTCTCTGGGATTACAGAATATGAATATTTCATACAAAGAAATCCTGATATGAAGATGGGGAAGGTCACAATAATAAAGCGGTGCCAGGATCAACGTGGGTGAGGAAATGAGAGAAGAGACGGACCCTCTCCGCTCCTGCTGTGTCAGATCATCACAGCCAGACCCTCACCTGGGGGGATTCTCTGCCTCTAAATATCCCACCCTATAACTACAGCCACAGATTCCCCATAACTACAGCTCCAGTGACCCGATAACTACAGCCGAAGAAATGTCATAACTACAGCTAAAGTGAGCCCACATCAGCCAGTGACCCCATAACTACACCCACAGAGACCCCATAACTACAGCCAGTTACCCCATAACTACACCCACAGAGACCACATAACAACAGCTACAGAGATCCCATAACTACAGCTGCAGAGATGTCATAACAACAGGAAAAAGTGAGCCCACATCATCAGCCACAGTGACCCCTTAACTACACCCACAGAGAACCCTTAACTACAGCCACAGTTACCCCATAACTACACGCATATAGACTCCATAACTCCAGTCAGAGACCCCACAACTCCAGCCAGAGACCCTATGACTACACCCAGAGACCCCATAACTCCAGCCGCAGTTACCCCATAACTACACCCACAGAGACCCTATAAAGATAGCTAGAGACCCCATAACTACACCCACAGTAACCCCACACCATCAGCTGCAGTGACCCTGTAATCAGTGCTGTATCTTAAAGCTCTAGGGCACCAATACAAAACTTCCAATATCGCCCCCAACTCCCCCACATCTCATATTCTCCAAAGGACAATTTGGACCTCGAGGCTTCATGGCCGGGGTCACCACTGTCACCTATGCATCCCCGATGCTTATGCCCATGCCCCTATTGACATCCACAGTGACAGACACAGTAGCTCCCCCACATCTCATCCAGTTGGTCTCTCCTTAATTCAGGAGTCTCCTATATAATCTGGAATAGTAAGAAACGTGTCGGATTACTAGTATGATTACTAGACAACTAGGGGGCACAATGTTTAGGGATTTAGGCTCAGAGTAGTGTAAACCCAAGGCTGAGGCCTAAATGTCTCCAGGTTCTCAGCACTGGAAATTTGTGTCATAAAACAATCACAGGGGTCCAGGGGGTCTCAACATCACATGTCACTTGTCCTGAATACAGCCAAACTGGGAGGCCGATAACAGGGAGCAGCAGACTGCACAATAGTTGGAAATTGGGGCCTAGACTTTTTTGACCTCTGTTATGCTGAACCTGTGAGATCTCAACTCAACATCTGAAATCTGAGAACAAAGTAACTGAGAAAACACTGTATGAAATATTAATGGTCTGTAGAGAGGCCGCCGCCAGGAGATTCATGCCATTAGCAACACCACGGCTTTATCTGTGGAGTCCCTGACTATCAACAACATCACTGGTCCACCTCTGGAGCCCCAACCATCAACAACACTACTGCTCCATCTCTGGAGCCCCGACCATCAAAAACACCACTGCTCCATCTCTGGAGCCCCGACTATCAACAACATCACTGCTCCACCTCTGGACACTGGGCCATCATTGACATCACTGCTCCACCTCTGGAGCCACGACCATGAACGACATCACTGTTTCACCTCTGGAGCCCCCACTATCAATGACATCAATGGTCCACCTCTGGAGACTGGGCCATCACTGCTCCACCTGTGAAGAATAGGTCCATCAATGACACCACTGCTTCACCTCTGAAGACCAAGGCCATAACCATCACCACTGCTCCACCTGATGAGATGGGCCAACACTGACTCCACTGTTACACCTCTGGAGACCAGAGCCATCACTGACACCACTGCTTCACCTCTGGAGCCTTGGCCATCACTACTTCAACTCTAGATCCTCGACCATCATTAACACCACTGCTCCACCTCTGGAGCCTCGGCCATCGCCATCACCACTGCTCCACTTCTGGAGACCCGGGCTATCACTGACACACTTGCTTCACCTCTAGAAACTTGACCATCGTTGACACCAATGATCCACCTCTGGAGCCTCGGCTATCATCCACACCACTGCTCAATTTCTGGAGACCGGCGCCATCACTGACACCATTGCTCCACCCCTGGAGCCTCGGCCATAACCATTGCCACTGCTCCACCTCTGGAGTCCCGGCCATCACCGACACCACTGCTCTACTTTTGGTTCCTTAGTCTTCTCTGACACCACTGCCTCATCTCTGGAACCCTGGCCATCACCAACACCACTGCCCCACCTCTGGTGCCCCAGTCTTCATTGACACCACTGCTTCACCTCTAGAGCCTCGGCAATCACTGCTTCACCTCTAGAGCCTCGACCATCATTAACACCACTGCTCCACCTCTGCAGCCATCGCCATCACCACAGCTCCACTTCTGCAGACCGGGGGCATCACTGACACACTTGCTTCACCTCTAGAGTCTCGACCATAATTGACAAAAAATGATCCACCTCTGGAGCTTTGGCCATCATCCACACCACTGCTCCACTTCTGGAGACCGGGTCCATCACTGACACCATTGCTCCACCTATGAGCCTCGGCCGTAACCATCGCCACTGCTCCACCTCTGGAGCCCCAGCAATCACAGACACCACTGTTCCACTTCTGGTTCCTTAGTCTTCACTGACACCACTGCTCCATCTCTGGAGTCCCAGCCATCACTGCTCCACTTTTGGTTCCTTAGTCTTCACTGACACCACTGCTCCACCTCAGAAAAATGGGACCTTCAGCAACACCGCTGCTCCACTCCTGGAGCTCCAGCCATCACTGGCACCCATGCAGCACCGACTTTGATTAGTTAATATGGCTTTCCCGTTGGGGCCTATCAGTACATATTGTGAGGAGGTCAGTTGCTTGGGATCTCCCTCTATTATTTTGCTAATCCTAACACTACTTGTGCTGTGTTGCCACCTCATATAGAGAACGTTTTGTGGGTTTTTTGGCAAAATCAAAAGTTTCCACCGGCTACCAGTGAGAAGCTTTGTACAGCAGTAAATAGGGGTGATGCGAGAATTGGGGCCTTATGATGAGGTTCTGCATTTCTCATTACCATGCTCGATCTCACTTTCTCTCTCAGCCAGCTGCTCAAAGTCTCGAATGATGGACTTGGCCGACAGATGATGAAACGTTTCGTTCCACAGGTCGCTCTCATCGTCGTCTCTATTCTCCCGTTCCCTGAAAAGCTTTTGGATGTCGAATGCAATTTCCCACTGCACCGGATGATTGCCCTTCAGACCCCTGACTACAGCCTTGCACATAGAGGTCGGGTGAGAAGATGGACTCTTCATCCCAGAGATCTTCTCTTGAGGGAACTCCATTGACGACGCCTCGGTTTCAAAGGTGAAACACGGGTGATGACAATCTACGAGAGAACAATATAGGACAATGACTCCATGTGTCAATATCCTGGTAGACAATCACATCACCTACTGATCTTAAAGGGGTTGTTAATTGACAACCGCCCACCACCAGTGGCCACTGGAAACCTTGTGCTATTCCCAAAAAAAGAGGCAGCCCAGGTTCCATCTTAGCAGCATATGGGCAACCCTACCAGAGGGGCTTTGGCCCCAACTCATCATTCACATTATTTGGTTTTAATGACTTATTAGTGATTATTTAAATAAAAAAAGGCAAATTAAATAATGAACAAGGCAGAAACATAAAAGCCACTAATAGAAGCATTTTTACTCCAGAAGAAAGGCACAAAGACAACGATGAATAAGGGCCATATTTCTCAACACCATGAGACAACAAGCCCTCATTAAGCCCCAATATTGCTCCTCAGAGATGGGTCCTTTTTGCCTCAGGATCTCCCACAGTGATCTGCATTATACAAGCTATAGAAGAGGTGTTGGGACTACGCGGTCCTGGCTTTGCATCCACCCTGGGAGTAAAGCAGTCCTGGCTTCCATTGGGTAGGTAGTAGTACTGGCACGTCATCGAGGCTGTCAAGCATGGGAAGGGTCATATGTATTTTGCGATGGGACCCTGAGACCCTCCCTCCACAGTGAACGCCACTGCAGATCCTACATATTCAATGCTGTAGTATATTTAGCCACACCACTCAATAAAGCCTCATTTCTCTGTGAATTTCTTGGGTGGGTGAGGGGCCCTGCCGCCCTTATGACAAATTATAACATGTCCGGCAGCATCCTGGCACAGAGTTGCTCGGCTACAGCAGATCAGATCAGTTCCAACGAGTCATTGCATCTGTGTGGCATTTCCTACACATTCCGAGAAGAAGACAATGTAAAGTAAAGCAACAACCTGGGTATTTATGCTGCGGGTCTGTGTTTTATGGATGAATTATTATAATTATCACATTCTGTATTATTATTACAGCTGCAGGCGGAGCATTACGCTGCTTGTTTCATAAAGTCTATGAATGAATCCCCCGAGGAGCTCGGCTCATTCATACAATCCCGCACTAAATAATGAATGGCCGCCTCTCAGCGGGGAGCTCCTGTGCACTTTGATTCGCATCCTGCATTATTCACTGGGAAATGTGCAAATACAGAAGAATATTCCTGGTCTGAACTTGACTGATCCCAGACAAGCAAGCAAAGCCCAGGTTATACAAGCAGCATCCATATCATTATATACAGAAGAAGCCCAGGTTATACCAGCTGTACATATATCATTATATATAGGAGTTGCCTGGGTTATACCAGCTGTACATATGTAATTATATACAAGAGATACCCAGATTATACCAGCTAAACATACAGTGGGGGAAATAAGTATTTGATCCCTTGCTGATTTTGTAAGTTTGCCCACTGACAAAGACATGAACAGTCTATAATTTTAAGGATACGTTAATTTTAACATTGAGAGATAGAATATCAACACTAAAATCCAGAAAATCACATTTTATAAATTATATAAATTTATTTGCATTTTGCAGTGAGAAATAAGTATTTGATCCCCTACCAACCATTAAGAATTCTGGCTCCTACAGACCAGTTAGACGCTTCTAATCAACTCGTTCCCTGCGTTAAAGACAGCTGTCTTACATATCATCTTTATAAAAGACTCCTGTCCACAGATTCAATTAATCAGTCAGACTCTAACCTCTACAACATGGGCAAGACCAAAGAGCTTTCTAAGGATGTCAGGTACAAATTATAGACCTGCACAACGCTGGAATGGGCTACAAAACCACAATACGCTGGGCGAGAAGGAGACAACTGTTGGTGTAATCGTAAGAAAATGGAAGAAATACAAAATGATTGTCAATCGACATCGATCTGGGGCACCATGCAAAATCTCCCCTCATGGGATATCCTTTATCATGAGGAAGGTGAGAGATCAACCTAAAACTACA
>VIAB01002311.1:13117-40081 GCA_009801035.1 Oophaga pumilio
GGTGCTACGCCAGATGACCTGGCCTCCACAGTCACCAGCCTTGAGCGCAATCGAGATGGTTTGGGATGAGCTGGACCGCAGAGTGAAGGCAAAAGGGCCAACAAGTGCTAAGCATCTCTGGGAACGCCTTTACGATTGTTGGAAGACCATTTCCGATGACTACCTCTTGAAGCTCATCAAGAGAATGCCAAGAGTGTGCAAAGCAGTCATCAAAGCAAAAGGTGGCTACTTTGAAGAACCTAGAATATAAGATATAGTAAAAAAAATACGAGACTCAAAAAGTGTATAAATTGTGTAGGTATCTAAACAGCAAGGTAAACAATAAGACATCTCATAAAGGGTAAAGGGTGATACATGCATCAATATAAATATAACAGAGTTCACAAATAATAAGTATGACCTATTGTCCAGTCCCAGCTACAGTGATGAATAGAGTGCTTAATGATATCAATAGACAGCCAGATAATGAAAATGTACATCAATAAATATACAAGCCAGATAATGAAAATGTATATCAATAAATATACAAGTTGTGAGTTTGACCACATATGGGATGTACTTATCTGCACAACCTGGGTTAGATGAGGACAGGTAGCCCCCCCATATTTCCTAAAATAGTATCAATGAAAATGTCAGCTCAGCATGGAATAAATGGACTCTTTCACAGATCAATCAATGGAAAAATATAAAACACAAACGGGTCTTAGACTATGACAACACAAAACACTGTTGTTTTACAAAGTTTTGAATGTTTATAACTACTAACATACTGTATACAAATAGCATTTACGTTTGGTATTGCCGAGAATAAAAACAAAAAACCCAAAATAGTTTCTTTACCATTTCCCCAGACAAGTCAGAAAACAATAAGAAATTTCTTTGTCTTGCTTCCCTTCTAGTCCCAGACTCGGAGCCCCGGATAAGAGAGTACAAGAACCTCACATCCACCTCAGTACTTCTATCATGGGATCCACCTGAACATCCAAATGGTATAATAACTGGCTACTACCTACAGATTTATGGACCACAAGGAAATTATCCTTTGTTTACCACTGAAGTGTCTATCGTTTTGGAGGATCTTCTACCTTTCACCCAGTATTTTGTATTTGTGGCGGCTAGTACAATGAAAGGGACTGGTCCTCCAAGCCAGCTTGCCTTTCACACAGATGAAGCAGGTACTAGTTATATTACATCTTCGTGCAAAATTAAAATCATCAGCAAAGTGATCCTTCTTAATCCCTTACATGCTTCTAGTTTCACTGTCTTAAATTCTTTTCTCATATGTCTTCTTGAATTATGGCATTCCTCTAACAAGGTTACAACTGTACATGATATATTCCTCTCTTGTGCTACAATTTCAGTGCTCTGACAGGTTTAGTTATGCTACAAAATCTCTACTTACAGTGGTGGCATTTCCTTATTTCATCCAGTATTTCCTGACGAAAAGTCATTGTGGAAGAAAAATTATTTTACTACTCCATCTAAAGCAATAATCTACTTACATATACAGGGAAGCTGACCAGTCTCGTTTTATTGCAAAAAGGCAAAAAGCAACATATTTGTTGTTTTACACAGTTTGTACAATGTTATATAACATACTTAGATCACCATAGAACTCAATTAAGATCTAAGTTAAGGGGTAACTATCAACTGTTAACAGTTTTAATACGCTTCAGGGATTGGAAAGTTTTGCAAAACTGATGGGAGTGGTCTTGATATCATCACTGATCACTAAAAACATTGTTCTGCACAAAGCTGTGGATAGAACCATAAAAATAATAGTGATTCATCACATTGCTTTATGTGAGTTGCTCATACAGAATCCAGTACTTCACTCTGTGTGTGTAGGTCATGTAGAAGCCAGTACATCACTCTCTGCTCGCAGTTCATGCAGGAGGCAGTATGTCACTCTGTGTGTGTAGGTCATGTAGAAGCCAGTACATCACTCTGTGTTCGCAGTTCATGCAGGAGGCAGTACATCACTCTTTGTGTGCAGCTCATGCAGAAGCCAGTACATCACTCTATGCTCGCAGTTCATGCAGAAGCCAGTACATCACTCTGTGCTCGCAGTTCATGCAGGAGGCAGTACATCACCCTGTGTGCGCAGCTCATGCAGGAGGCAATACATCACTCTGTCTCTGTGCTCGCAGTTCATGCAGGAGGCAGTACATCACCCTGTGTGCGCAGCTCATGCAGAAGCCAGTACATCACTCTGTGCTCGCAGTTCATGCAGGAGGCAGTACATCACCCTGTGTGCGCAGCTCATGCAGGAGACAATACATCACTCTGCATGCACAGCTCGTGCAATTGTCAGTACATCACTCTTTCTGCACAGCTCATGCAGGAGGCAGTACATCACTCTGTCTGCATAACTCATTCAGGAGGCAGTACATCACTCTGTCTGCATAGCTCATGCAGTAGGCAGTACATCACTCTTTCTGCATAGCTCATGCAGGAGGCAGTACACCACTCTGTGTGCCCAGATCATGCAAGATCCAGTACATCACTCTGTGTGAACAGATCATGCAGGAGGCAGTGCATCACTCTGTGTGCAATAGCTGCATGCTTCAGAGCAGTGTTATGAGCAACTGGACATTGAAGATTCCAGATCTCCTGGGATGAGAAACACATTGCAGGCATCTGCAATATATTACATATTTTTACAATTGATAATTACCCTTTTGGTGCAAAATAAACCCTTAGTAGAATTTTTTTTAAAGGAATTACCCTTCTTAAACAATTGATGGCTTAAAGCTAGGACACACCATTATTTTAAGATCAGTAGAGGGCTGACCTCTCAGATCCCCTACAATACTAAGAATAAACGGGAGCTCAGCACTGGTGTAGAACTATCTTACTTTGACTTTTTAGCTTTGCATAGGTGCCCTGGCCATCCACTATGCAAGGAGTGACTGCAGTTCCCCACAAGCAGGGTTCTTAGAATCTTAAAGGTGGAGGCATAGCTCAATTAGTGCTGCGTTCCATTTATTATTAGTATTAGAATAGTTCCTAGAGGTCAGTTCCCATTGATCATTAAGTCATGGCATAACTTATATATAAGGGACTTGTTATTTAAACCAACTTCCCTAGTTTCGAATAAAATATAGGGTTTACCTTTCTAGCCACTAATTTCTAAAAAATGTTGACCACTTGGTCACATATATCATATTCCGATACAATTAGTTAAAGAATATGACACACACTGCCTTTCAAGACATTCTCCTTGGTTTGCCAATCTTAATATTTATATCCAACTGTGTCAATAATCTCATGAGTTATTTAAAGAGAAGCTGTCAGCATGATTTTGTAATTTAAAGAAAAGACATGGCTGTAATGGTGCTGTGATACAGTTAAATTGATACCTTTGGGTGAAGAAATCCACATTGAGGTTCTTCAGCATTTAAGGATTTCTGCTAATTAGATTTCAGTACACAGGGGCCGGACTGTGCACTGGATCTTCTCCTCCCTGTCTGTGATTCCCTGCCCCTCCGCCTGCCTCCGGTCTGTGAATGACCTGCCTCCTCTGTTTAAAATCTCCAGTGATCTGTCATTCACAGACCAGAGCCAGGTGGAGGGACTGGTGAATCAAAGACAGGGAGGAAAATACCTAATTAACGGAAAACTTCAGGTGGTGATTACAGAAGAGCAACAAAGCGTATTTCTTCACAAAATGTATCAATGGAATCAGTATTACAACACCATTACAGATATGTCCTTATGTTACATTGCAAAATTATGATAAGAGGTTCCCTTTAAATCTGTCATATGAAGCATTTTGCTGAGTTCTGTAGAAGCTGTTATGTTTTATGTGAACATTGGATTCAATATAGTGGAGATAAGGCAGTCCAATCATTTTTATTTCAGAGCCAACAGCACCTCCTCAGAACCTAACATTCATCAATGCAAGTGATAATTCTGCTTGGTTACAGTGGAATCCAAGTCCCAAACCCAATGGCATTGTGCGCACCTATAGCTTTAGAATTGCAGAAAGTAATAGTCAATTTATATTTTACCAGGTAAGCAAAAATTAAATATTGTGTGTGTTGTCCAAAGGATTTTTAATTCCCAGAAAGTCCGTAATTCCCTCCAATACCTCATTCATTAGAGAGGTAACGGACCGGAACAGAGATATTGGGTCCTTGCTCGAGCTGTCAATGCTGATCGTCTGGTCAGGGCCTTCCATCGCAGGTTTACTGGGAAACCTGGGGGCCCAGTGGCCCCCCAGAAGAGGGGGTACTGTCACGATTCCTCCACTCGGTGAATGATTGCTGTGCTATTCTATGGAGACTTTCTTGCTGAGCTGTCTGTCTTCATTGACAGCTTTGTTGTCCAATACTGGGATGGGCTTGTGGGCTGGTGGTGCTTTCACTGATAGCTTAGCAGTCCAATCTGTGTCCAGGGTGTGCAGGACTTTCTGCAGGTGTTCAGTGTTCTGGTAATCACATAGCTTCTTAGCTGAGCTGTCTGCCCCTGATCCCTGCCAGATGTACTTTGTGCTTCTCGGTGAGTGTTAGCCTTATTCTGTTCCTCTGAGTTCTGATCTTGTGCTGCCTGGCTCTTTGGACCGTGTTCTGACTATCCTTTGTCTTGTCCTTTGGCTTTTGATCTGTTATCTCTTGTTATTAACCCTGGACTGTGACCTGACTTATGCCTTCATCTTTTCTCTTGGTTATTTAAGTACTCTCTCGGTATTGACCCTGGAACATCTGACTCTTCTGCCTCACGGCGTGTCCGTGAGTAGCGACTAGCATCACACTTTTATAGTCAGCAGGGTCCTCACTCTCTCTCCTGTACATAGTGAGCTCTTATGATTAGCAGGGACCTCTCTCTTTCTCTCCTGTACAGAGTAATCTCTTATGGACAGTGGAGTCCACTCTTATCTCTCGCCTGTAGAATGTAAGCTCTTATGGATAGTGGGGTCCTCTCTCTCTCTGTCTTTCTCCTGTAGAATGTAAGCTGTTGTGGTCAGCTGCATCTTCTCTCTCCTTTAAAGTATAAGCTCTTATAGTCAGCAGAATGCTCCCTCTCTTCTCACACGTGCATTTTCTAGGTAATTACAAGCTGTCCAGCACATAGATTAGTGTGTTTATTCACTGCAAATCAAATTTTTAGGGAAAATTCAGCGATTTCAAAATTTCAAAAAATCTTCTCATTTCTAGCTAATACCTCTATATCCAGTAAGTAGTTTTGGTACTTGTTTTTCATGTTCTTTGTGTGAATAAATGTTACATGCAAACTTTTTTTTGCAGATTTTTACAATTACAACAATCTAAAATTTAAAGTTTTAATATATTCTTTTATTTTACTTTTGTACAATAAAAGTCAATGTATAATGTACTGATACTGCTTGAGCCCAGGCACTTATCACTGGCTCCAGTCTGTGGCTGCTGCTCTGTGCTGTACTGCAGACAGGAACCAATGATGAGAGTGTGTAAGCAGGTTGCGGGACGCAGTGACGCACGAGAGGCAGAGCAAGGGTTAACAATTTAATTCAACAGAGGAATACTCCACGCAAGAAGACAGACAGTTAAATGAGGGAATAAACAGTTAAGTTGTAGAGGATATGCAGAATTAACAAACAAGGAACAAGGTAGTGGCAGTTCTTTCAAACGCTTATCGTGTCAGAGGTTTCTCAGGCTGTAGATGATGCTTGGAAGTCAGTAGCGCCAACAACGGCAGGCCTGGTGCTTGTCCTTTGAGGTCCTGCAGGCAACGGTGGTCCATCTTCTGGCGGCAGCGGATGGTCTCCGGCACCTTCTGCTGGGCTCCTAGTCCATAAGTGGATGCGGCCAACACAAACAAGGCCGCAGTAGTGTCAGGGTCCTGGTTGGGCAGCATGGCAATGTCCGGTAACAAGGGCAGCAGTAAACAATCCTGTGCACTGCCCTGGCTCTTAGGCTCATGTGCGGCGCTCAGCTCAACAGGGCTCCCGGCTCTCTCCCTGTTACCGCGGTGGGCTCCGGTAGCGTCCTAGCATCGGGTCGGCCGCATTTTATTACAGCCCAGCTGCACACCCTGCGGAGCACGCTGCGCACGCACCTTTCCTCTGTCACTGCCGGCGGAAAAATGGCTGTCGCTGCGTGTGCTTTCCCTTTTAACCACGCCCCTGGATTCCAGATCAGGGAACCTGTTTGGGCCCTTTTGTCTTCCCCTGGACAACATGGGACACAGCCTCGACAGTTCCGGACCCGAGTTAGTACAGGTACCCGCGGTCTGGTCTCTCTCCTTACACTACCTCTCTTCTTTAGCTCGCCATTCCACGGGCAAGAGTTCTTGCAGTAGGCGTTGACACTCTTCCATTTCTTGGCAATCCACTGCCAAATAAACTGATCCTGTTCATAACGATTAGGGAGTCTTCCAGCGGTCTTCCGTTCAGTGCGGCGTATGTCAGATTGAGTAGTAGAGTCCGGTTGGATAGTGGAAGGCGGGGGTGCGCCTGGTTCCCATGGAACAGCCATTTCTGGCTGACATATTTCGCTTTGACTGGCGGCCGGTGAGCTTTCCAAGTCTGAGGACAATGCAACTGGTTCTTCCTCATCGTAGTCAAAAGTCGGAGGGCTTGGCGCCTTGATAGGGTCCGACTCTCTCTCCTCCTTCTCCGGGTCCCACTCACGGCAGGGATGCAACATGTTTCGGTGGACTATAAAAGTAGGTACTTCTTCTTCCCCTCAGGTTGAATCTCATACACTGGGCCAGCATTGTCAACTCAGCATTTCACCCGATATGGAATCTTCTCCCATTGGTATTCCAGCTTGCCCCATGGCCTCTTGTCCCGGACCAGCACTCGATCTCCCACTTTAAGAGCTATCCCTTGGAGGAGTGGTGCTTCATGGTGCTCGAGTTCTCTGAACTTAGTCTTTACCAGCCGTTGAAGAGTCTGTAACCGGTGTCTGTGTTCTCGGACCCAGGAAGACACTCCCGTCCGTGGATAGTCTTCTTCTGGTTCCAGCTCCAGCTCGGTGATTTCTTGTACTTTCCGCCTAAATAGTACGGTATACTGAGTGTATCTTGTCGTGCGGTGCACCTGATTGTTGTAGACCCAGACCAATTCAGCCACATACTCGGGCCACACCAGCGCCAGCAGCTCCAGTTTGAAGGAACTGCAGTTGTCGGGGTTCCGCTCTGAGTCATGGAGGGATTGGCTTGTGTAAGCAATCACTCGTTATTTCCCCTCTTGCATTTGAGAGAGCACAGCCCCCAGACCATGGAGGCTTCCATCGGTGTGCAGAATGGAAAGTTGCAAGAAGTCGGCATAGGCCAAGATTGGGGCTTCTGTCAGAGCCATCTTCAAGGCCTGAAAAGCCTTTTCCTGGCTGCTTCCCCACTGGATGGTCCAATTCTTTGCCTCTGATGGTACCCCCTTAAGTAATTCCAACAATGGTTTGGTTTGGCAATGCAGGTGAAATTCTTCATGAACCTTCGGTAGTACCAAGTAAGCCCTAGAAAGGCCCGAACATCTTTCACTGTCTTCAGGGTGGGCCAGTTTTGTACTGCTGCTATCTTCTCTCGAGCAGGTCTTACTCCATCAGCGGATACAATGAATCACAGATACTCGATTTGTTTGCGAAAAAGGTGGCATTTTTGGGGCTTCACTATCAGGCCATGTTTCTGCAGCCCCCTCAGCACTTGTTCCAGCCGAAAATGTTCCTCAAACGTCGCTGCATAGATAATGATGTCGTCCAGGTAGATGAGAGTAGCTTCAAAATTCATGTCTCCTAGGCACCGCTCCATCAGTCGCTGAAAGGTTCCAGGCCCATAGGCAATTAAAACACCGTCTTCAGCCAGTCTTGCTTAGCCATGGGCACTTGCCAGTATCCACTGGCCAGATCTAGTGTTGAGAAGTACTTAGCTTTTCCCAGGGCAGACGACTCCTCAATTCTCGGTAGAGGATAAGAGTCCCGGACTGTGCAGGCATTTAGTCACCGCTGGTAGTCCACACAGAAATGCAGGGTTCCATCCTTTTTCCAAACTAGAAGGATAGGGGCTGCCCACAGGCTTAGGCTGTCCCGGATGACTCCACTCTGTAGCATGTGCGTCAACATTTCCTTCACCTCCTGGTACATCTGGGGCGGAATCTGACGGTATCTCTCTCGAATTGGGGCGGCACTTCCCGTGGGTATCTCGTGGGTGATAGCAGTAGTGCACCCGAAGTCGTCCTCATGACGAGCGAAGACCGACATCTGTTCCAGGATCTGGCACCCTTCTCTTTTACTTCCAGGTGGATTCTCCGGGGCGAGGGTGACAGCTACAGTCCACGGATCTCCCTGTTTCACTGCTAACTGGACGGTCTCTGGCAGCACCAATTCTTCCGGCATACCCAGCACCTGTGCCACTTCACTTCTGGATGAGAGAGTCAAATTGTCTTCCCCTAGGTTGACACACTGCACCACTACGTTACCGTCACGAACAGTGGCCAATGTCTGAGCAACGAGGAGTCCCAAGGGTATATGGTCCACTGCGGTTGGTTCAATTTGGAACTCCACCCCTTCAAGCGGCATGCAGGCTTGTACAGGTAGCATGAGTACCGTCTGACCATGCGGTAGAACAAGTTTAGTGGCAGCGGGAACTACCACCTTTCCAAGGATCTTCCCGTCACTTGACGTCCCTTGCTCCTGGGCAACCTGAATCAGTTGCTGAAACAACTTCCTTTGGGGGGTCTGGGTGCTCCACCGGTCCAGAAAGGCATCTGGTGGCTCACTAATCAGAAGGGTTCTTTCAGCACATGCATCCCCAGGGTCTCCAGAGGGCCGTTACCAGGGTCACCGGTGAGCAACACTGTTCCTTTTCGGCCTACATCTTTGCCACATATGGTAACTAGCATCCACACCACCCCTGCGACCAGGATGGGCAATTTATTGGCCGCCTTCAGCTTGATTACGGGGCCCCATTTGGGCCATACGGCCTCAGAGAAATGACGTCTGAAGTATGACCTGGGAACCGGCTTCAACTAAGCAGCTTATGGCTCGGCAGTCCATTTCGGTCCATATGAACGGGCTCAGGGAAACTAAACTTTTTGGACTACCTTCTCTTCTTCTTGGCTGTTCAGGCTCCGGGCGTCGCCCTCTGGCCACGGAGCCCACTAATTTAACGGCTGCCGGATGAGCGGCCTTCAACGCTTCACGCACCCTTGGACATAGTGTCCAATGTCTCCAAATCTGAAGCACATTGCCTGTCTCTCTGTCTTGGGCTGTCTCATGTCCTGATGAGGTGCAGGAGGCAAGCGGGACTCGGGGCTAGTGCTGCCTCTGGGTGGATCTGGGGCCACCGGAGGGGTTCTTCTGAAGTCAGACCACTCTTCCCACATTCCCTGTATCTCCTTCCAGATCTCTCTGACCCATCCTGGTTCAGCTTCGGGTGAAGCGGGTACCTCCCCACTCCGGACCTTCCCTGTTGAGGTTGCCGTCCCCAGCTGTTGCTTGCGTGCGTGCTTCCGCCCCAATTTCTAGAAAGGACATGCGGGGACTAAAGCGCAAGCGCTCTCGCAGAGCCTACTTAAGCAATTGGCTTCTAAGACCGACTATCAGTTAGTCTCTTAGTATCAAGTCAGAAGGCCCCACACCCACATCATCCCGCTTGTTGATGGCTGCATGAATCTCTTGCAAGGCATTCATATATTGGGTCATGGACCCCCCTCTCTCTATAGTCAGCTGAACACACACATGCACAATTCCCCAATATCCGTGGGGTCCCCACGCATCTCCTCTAGAATTTGCAGAACCTTGGTAAAGGTGTTCCACTCATGGGAGGCCGAAACGTATCAGAACATCTGGCTTCCCCATCCAGGGCCATCACAGCAGTCGATGCCTGCATAGCTGGTGTTATGGGGTGCATTCTGAGCATTCCCTTGACTTGCTCGGTCCTGTCCCACAGCAGTGAATTGCTCCCTGTGAATTTCGGGAGATTGCTCAGCATGGCCCCCAACTGCAAGCTGGTCCTTGGGGAACCCATGACCGCTTGGTCTGCTGTCTGCTTGTAGACCGCATACTGCCGACTACGCCAAGTGTAAGCAGGTTGCGGGATGCAGTGACGCACGAGAGGCAGAGCAACGGTAAACAATTTAATTCAACAGGGGAATACTCCATGCAGGGAGTACAGTTAAATGAGGGAATAAACAGTTAAGTTGTAGAGGAAATGCAGAATTAATAAACAATGAACAAGGTAACGGCAGTTCTTTCAAACACTTATCGTATCAGAGGTTTCTCAGGCTGTAGATGTTGCTTGGAAGTCAGTAGCGCCAACAACGGCTGGCCTGGTGCATGTCCTTTGACGTCCGGCAGGCAATGGTGGTCCATCTTCTGGCTGTATCAGTTGGTCTCCGGCACCTTCCGCTGTGCCCCTAGTCCATAAGTGGATGCGGCCAACGCAAACAAGGCCGCAGTAGTGTCAGTGTCCTAGTTGGGCAGCGTTGCAATGTCCGGTAACGAGGTCAGCAGTAAACAGTCCTTTGCACTGCCCTGGCTCTTAGGCTCATGTGCGGCACTCAGCTGAACAGGACTCCCGGCTCTCTCCCTGTTACTGCTGTGGGCTTCAGCGGGTTGGCCACGTTTCATTACGGCCCGACTGCACACCCCGCAGAGCACGCTGCGCACGCGCCTTGCCTCTGTCACTGCCGGCAGGAAACTGGCTGTCGCTGCGCGTGCTTCCCTTTTAACCGCGCCCCCGGCTTCTGGGTTAGGGCACCTGTCTGGGCCCTTTTGTCTTCCTACGGACAACATGGGATGCAGCCTCAACAGTTCTGGACCCGCATTAGCACAGGTACCTGCGGTCTGGTCTCTCTCATACAATTGCACTCTGAAATTGAGCGCAACTGGATTCTTGCAGTGTCTGTGTGGAGGTACAGAATTGCTGATTGAGTTCAGGCAGCGTTTGCTGTCAATGATGACATGACAAAGTGCTCAGTATGCAAATTTAGAGGTATAACAGTACAACACTAAATCACTAAAATCCATACTACAGGTATGATTTTTATAGGGGTTAAGTCCCTTTCATTTCTGTTTAATTAGCATATTGAGGATGACAGACTCCTTTTAATTTTTCTTTTCAGGGGGGAGAACAAATTACAAGATTTTCTTATTACACTGTCCATTGACATTTTTTAAATCATTGTGGACCATGTGTGCTCATACACCATTTTGCATGAACGGTCAATAGTATTTTTTTCCTGGCTCACACATGCACATTGAATTTAGTCAAGACTGTGTATTTTTTAAAAGGAAAAGTTGAATAAGTTGAATGAGCCACTGCCAAACACTAATGGCAGCAGCTTATCTACAGTAGATACTAAGTATTGTGTATGTGAAATTCAAATGATAGTTTCACCAACTTTAATGTTTGTGAGTAGGTTTTAAAAAATGAATATAGAATTGTCATACATTTTCTATACATACAAACATGGCAGACACTTTCAAGGAATAATAGATCAAAACTGGCATTTTGTATGGAGATAATTATATTCTGAAGTTTGGCAATTAGAATGACCCTTTAGGCTGCACCATGCCATGCCCTTTCTTGCTGAACTCTGCCCACTGTTAAAAATCTTTGTGCTGCTATTCATTGTGCAAAATTTAGCAATTTTTTTACGCCGGTTTTCTGGTGAATAGAAATTAATGAATTCTCCACTAGATCTGATGAATTTTGCTGTGAATTTTCTTAGACTTTACACTTTTTTATAACAAATGAATAACAGACAAATTCCACTACAGTCAATTTAATTTGACTTCTGCTATACTAACAAAGTCTATAACTGAATGTATTTGCCTGACAGAATATATCTGGCTATCAAACTGAAGGAATGCTCATTAATTTGGAACCCTTTAAGACTTACTTGGTTAGTATGTCTGCATTCACAAAAGTCGGTAATGGGAATGAGTTTAGCAATACCATTAATTTCACTACAGAAGAATCAGGTGAGAAACATTTCTGTGTGATACAAAATTAATTATTTAGTTCTTCTCTCCATGCTTCAGTGTTTTCTGTGAATTGAAAATTCAAATGTCATAATTAAATAAAACCTTGTGTCTACACCTGTATCATGATTTCTTACTTAAAGGGAACCTGACAGATCATTCTTTACATGCTGCCCGATCGACAGCATATATCAGACACTGATATTTTTTGTAAATGCCACAGCATTTAAAAAAAATGCAAAAACATAGTTTAATAGCTATCAGGGACCAAGCCAAATGGGACATTAGTTGGACAAATGGGTCCTCGGCGGCTTCACCCCGGCCGCTTCCCTTGAGTGACAGGTGTATTCCTATATACGCACGCAGGGAGAGACTTTTAAAAAAAAGTAATTGACATACAAGGAAATCATAGCATTTAATATCAGTTCAACTTTCACCTTTGGTTACATTTGGTTACATTCAGAAATTTTTTGGCAAAATCTTTCCTTCATTACATGTGGATGTTGCTGAATATTTGCAGCAGTAAATGTTGCCTTTCAATGCCTTTAGATCAGTTGTATGAAAAAAGAGCTAAAGCAAAAGCTTTCCTGGGTGTAGTTACAAGACAACCAAAGATATATTGCAAAGGTGCTGGATTTTATGATTAATGGCTATTGGGCAAAGCAAAGCATAAAATCATAGCAAAATTGCCGTAAAGATTCTGTGACGTGACCTTAGTGTGAAAAGAATACAGGCATCTGTGTCAGATCTGGACCTAGCAGAAAGGCAAGCATATAATAACCATCATGTAAAGTTAGAATATTGAATACACAATAAGGTAGTTCATCTGTCATTAAATATTATTTAACGCCTTCCTTTTTTGCAGGAATTGTGTATGGAGAGAGCTCAGGAGCTGAGCCTGCTGCATACACGACAAATACAAGCTTTATTAACAGCTGATACTTGCCTGCCGCTGCTGTGGTCAGAGCTAGCTCGCATTGCTGCAGTTTTACCCATACCAGTTAGGGTATGTGCACACAGCATCTTTAACATGCCGCCGAAGCCACCAAGGCTTTCCTAGGTGAAGCCAGCAGTCTTTTTCCTGAAGCTGCCTTGCTGACGGTTTTGCTAACAATTTTTGCGGCATCTTTTCTTTGTACTTTCAATTATAAAGAGTGAGTTCCTTCCAAATGAAACCACCCAAAGAATGAACATATTACTTCTGATGTAGCAGGGGAATGAACTAGCGCACAACAATTTTGTTCATTTTTTGCAGTGATTTTGTGATGTCATGTGCACACGCCCTTAGATGCCACAGTCAATAGGGTCTGCTGCATCTAAAGACAGAAGGGGGGCTCCCTTTTCACTCTATCACTTCCCATGCATTGTGATTCTGGTGTGTTGATGTGTTTTCTCATATGCAAGGGCATTAGCAATACAAGTATGAATTGTCACTTCCAAAGAGACTTTTGAATACCTAAGGGTTCAAAAATCCTTCAGTCACATCTCATGTATTCTAAAAAGCCCAAAATACTTGGATGCTAAGAAACTTCAAGTTATATTTTCATGTGGCTTGAATTATGAATAAGCATTCATAATTATAAATGCAGGGTTTTTGTTCTGGTAGGTCCAGGCGTGTCATAAGTGAAGAAAAAAAGTAATTGACAGAATGCTTGCTATATATCACTATATTGTATTTTAGTAGGGTTTATATTTGTATATCTTATTTATAATGATGGATCTGTGGCTTGTGATTTTTGAATGAGGTTTTCCATTAAAGTTAATATTTTGTTATTGTGTATCTCTTTAAAGCTCCTGAGTCCGTCCAACATATTCACTGTATAGCAACAAGTTGGCAGTCTATACTGGTCCAGTGGGATCAACCATTACGACCAAACGGAATAATAACGCATTACATCCTGTCATTTCAAAGTGTCACTACCTCAGTCTTGTCTACTGATACCGTCTATACCTTCAGAGATCTGCTCTCCAATACCACTTACTTCTTCACTGTCACAGCTGCCAATTCTGCAGGAGAAGGAGTAGAGCAAGTATGTAATGCTACCACTAAATTTGAAGAAGGTATGTTTACCTATAACCATTCTTTAAATGATACATTGTATAACACAGTATAAGTTTTGGAGACAAAAGCTGATGTGAATCGATTCATAGGACCTGTTCCTGCAGCCCCTTCAGGAGTCTGCGGCCACTGGTCAGGACCCAGGAGTCCTGAAATTCACTTTTACTTGATGGCATCTCTGGCTGCTCTTTTGATCAGCTAGCCTGGCACATCATTGTCACGGTGTGATGTACCTGTGACATCGCACCAAGATAGCTAATCAAAAGAAGAGCTGCTTATGTCAAGGAGCAGAAGGCAGTTCTCAGACCTCCTGTCCAGAGACCAAAGAGCATTGAAGTGGCCTTCAAATCGATTTGCACCAACTCTATTGGAGACCCTTTGAAATGTCTAAACCGCTCAGGACGTTCATATAAGCAGCGTTTTGAAGATAAGGAAAAGAATCTTCTGCTTTTCCCCAGTATGACTACAGGGCAATATGAAAGTACCATAAAAACTTAGGCATTTGGTAACACTAGTAGAGCTGAAAGAACTTAAAACTAATAAAACAGTAAAATACTTTTTGGCAAACAAACTTTGAATAATTTTCTGATGAGTGTGTAAATCAGCAAATTCTCATTTGAAGTTGGAAATAGTTCTGTAGCTGTTGTCAGCCTCTTATTAATGGTCCTGTGGCATTAGTCATGGTTACAGATCCAGCACTGAGTCATTGACAGTACATTTACTTTTGACGTAAGGTGAAATCAAATTAGCTTCACTGTCTCCCTACACAGTGTCTGACCTTAACATTCCACACTAAGGTTACTTGTCATATTTTTATCTTTCCTTTTTTTAATCATGATTTTTTTTTTTAATATCCTAGTTCAAATGTACAAATTTAACTCAGTTGGTAGAAAGTTGCATCACATGAGAAGCAAAAATCTTAGGTTATGTTTATTTTCTACAGTTGTGATAAAAACGCTAGTTTTTGACTGTTTTCATGCTTTAACTTTTCAAAAGGCTACAACAACTTTATAACATTGAATATATTTTTAGATTAGTTATCCATTATAGCTCCTTATATATTAGAGTGATGACAGATAAACCAGTTGAACCTGCTGTGAATGGGAAAGTCAGTATTGCAATTTTTGCTATTACTTTTCCCTTTGACTAGTGATGGGATTGCCCAAGTGGGGAACTATCTATATCTATATTTGATAAAGTGATATTCCCAGCATTGAAAGTTATCACAGATGCACAGAATTGGTGATACCTTTCTGATCGGTTGGGTTCCGACTGCTGGAATTTCATGGCCCTTTTCTCTGGATTGGAGGGGGTCCGAGCGATCAGACCTTCACTTATCAGAAAGTCAAAAATCACCTATCCATGCACTGTAGTTTAGTGATGGGCAAACCGGTGATCCGGCTCATTTGGCTCCACTCATTAAAAAGAGCATGCTGTTTTAGATTTTAAATGGATCCCTATTAATTATGTGTTCAAACAAGGGTGAACAAATATTTATGGTAAAATCACCACAGTCTGATGCTGTCAAAACCCCGCCCACCTGCAACTAGCCAATGGCTGAGCTTTTTCTTGCTAGATGGGTGGAGTTTCTGTCGGATAGGCAGCCAAGCACTGTTATTTTACCACCAGTGAGAGCCATTCAGAAACTGCAAGTGTTTCTCATAAGAGGCTGGCTCTTTGTACTGGTCTCACAGGACCCATTGCTATTATAGTAGCAATTTAGTAGTATAAATATTTAGAACTGCAAGTAGGAACATATATTACCTTGGTAAGACCTTAGAAATATTAAAAACTATAGGAGTGTAAAATTATTATTTTGTGACTGTGGAATCTCTTTCTCTACTATTATTTCTCCAGAAAAAGAGACAATTTCTAATCCTATAATCCAGTGTTTATGATAGCAGCAGTATTCAATATCCTTGCCACATGTTCCGGTTATCTGATAACTGTAACTAGCACCGTCCTATCATTGATGAGTTTAATTGTCAGACATGTGCTGGTATACTGGTCTGACAGAGGAGAAGTAACATAATAACATCGGAGGTATTGTTGCGTGACCTTTACATTATAGCTGCCTTATGCTTGAGATTATTAAGTGAACTGGGAAGCAATGGTCAAAGCAATCTGCAATTTGCAACCAGCTGCCAGACTGAAATGGAGTTTCAATTAAAGGAGCATTATAATGGTGTTTTTTTATATTTCATTGGACTTTTCCAATTAACCCGATTCCATATGTACAGAGTTCACACAACATATTTTTGCAGTAAGTATTAAGCGGAAACTTACAGCTCTGTCATGCAGGGAGTGTATACAGTTACCAAAGCATATATTTTCTGGCATATTTCCATTAGAAAAAATGGCTTTGTTCCGAACGCTACATGATCACGTGTAGCCATGATCACACCTAAGTTTTGGCTTAGTCCAGACTTATACATCTGAATTAAAGAAGAAAACATTACAGACATGAGGCTTCTGCACATGATTGTATTATGAATTATACCAAGGAGGATGGAAGTATCCTGCGATGATGAATAACATAGATGATCCAAGACAAGAATGACGGAATGTTGGTTTCATGTCAACTTGTTTCAGAGCCACTCCGACTCCTTCCTCAGGACAACCACACCTCTATGAGCTTTTGCGTTTTTTATCCACAATTCTATTATGACATCTAGAATGTACAAGCTCTGAACTGGAGCTTAGATAAGGCATCCAAACTACTCTAGGGCTCTACTGTACTCCATGTTTCACAGTTCATATATGGACTGCAATGCCCACCCACACTGACTGAGGTTCTCTCAACCCAAACAGCCTCATAGGCCTCATAGCCTCTGGCTCAGGAAACATGGTTCTTTGGTAAAATGAACGCAAAGCTATCTCTGGTAACTACGCAAAGAGGTATAGGTTAATGTATATTTTTTTACAATGGTATATTTGCACAGCATACATTTGGATCAATCCAAATGAGAAAAAAGTTCAAAACATTTTTGTTAAAATGGATCAGTTGAAATGAATACCAACCATAAACTTACTTTCTTCAATTGTATACCTTTTTGATTGATACTAGACATTGTGGATTAGGCACAAGTTTCAATATTTTTCAGTAGTTTTAGTTCTCTATATGTTCATCCTTGCATTAGAAATGTTCCCTCTGCTTCAGTCCCCTATATAGAATGTCTTACATGTGTGCTACATATTTGGCATTTGCAAAGGAAGATGTTTATACTGTATCAATGATTAACTTGACATTGGGTTTAGTATAGAAGAGATAAATATAAAACCATTATGAAATATTTTGGGGATATGTGCTCCTGAAGCTGACAGTGATCACTTCATCTTGGTGGATTCCTCTATAGTAAATGAAAACAATCTGTGCAGTAAGTAGAGGATACATGGAGCAACGTGTCCAAATTGATACCAGCTGTGGTTGGAAGGGCTGATGAGGGCTTTTTTTTGGTCATTCTCAAAGAATGGAAATCCAATTCTCCATGCTAAAGCAACAGTAATCCTGTTTGTATCTGTAACTCAATAGTGTAATCGTCTTAAAACTGCCTGTTTCAGCATACAGTTTATCAAGCTTGGAGAGGGTATCATTGAAGGTCACTACTTGTCAGGTGAAAGTGGCCTCTGAAAAACTTATTGTGAGCTTTGAAGTCTGGTATCTACATATCAGCTACTTTTCTGCTAATAATGAAGTAATGGTATTAGCTTTCTTTTTTACAACTTACAGGGAACTTGCTGAAAATCTTTGCGGACTTCACAGCTATCACTTGAAAAGTGGAAACCTACATATATGACTAGTCTGTTCCGGAAATGTATCTTACAATTTCACTTAAAGACTCTTGGTCATTTAATGCAGTCATTATAGATCGCACTAAGAACACATTTAACACTTTCTTCAAATACACTATTTTTTCAGTGTTTTTAAATGCTTATAAAAAATGCCAAGAATTACCGCAGATGTTTTTCATGCAAATTTTCTCTCCTGCAGAAGGTCCACCTATTAGTTAGTTTTACATGCCACCGGGTGGCATGTAAAATTTTATCCACCCATAGTCATAATTACTGTTATTGTAAACAGCAAGGTGAAGAAGAAATGATCTCTAAAAGAGGGAAGATTAAAAATTACATATTTCTTTTGTGTTTTAGGGAAAAATAATATATTGTAATTTTTTTCATTTTAAAAATTACAAAGAGGAAAATGGGCTGATGCAAAATTTCGGGCACCCTTGAACATTTGTGTGCTCAGATAACTTTGACCAAGGTTTCAGACCTTAATTAGCCTGTTAGGTTTATAGCTTGTTCGCTATCATTGTTATGATAGGCCAGGTGATGCAAATTTACCATCTTTATAAAAACCTAGCTTTCTCTAACCTTGTGCGAAAAAAAAACCAGTAGCTATGGGTTCTTTTACAGTATGCAGCTGCCTAGCACTCTGAAAATGAAAATGGTCGAGGCCCACAAAGCAGGAAAAGGCTACAACAAGATAGCAAAGCGTTTTTCAAGTTACCCTTTTCCTCAGTTCGAAATGTAGTTAAGAAATAGCAGTTATCAAGAACAGTGGAGTTCAAGATAAGGTCTGGAAGACCAAGCAAAATTTCAGTGAGAGCTGATCGTAGGATTAGTAGAGAGGCAAATCATAACTCTTGCTTGACTGCAAAGGACTTTCAGAAAGATTTAGCAGACTCTGGAGTTGTTGTACATTGTTCTACTGAGACACCTGCACAAATATGGCCTTCATGGAAGAGTCATCAGAAGAAAACCTCTCCTGTGTCCTCACCATAAAATTCAGCGTTATTATAAGTATGAAAAAGAACATACAAACAAGCATTTTAGAAACAAGTCCTGTGGCCACAATGATCAAAGGTATGCCTGGAAAAAAGGGCACAATATTTCAGGAAGAGAACATCTCACCAACCATTAAGCATGGGTGTTAGAGGTCGAGTTCCCGCCTCTGCACAGGGGGAATCTCGAGCCATTCCCGCTGCGGCCCCCATCCGCCTCCGGCCGCAGTGGAGTCTCCTCAGCAGAGACATCGGTCCCAGCGTCTTGCTCAGCCTAGTACTGTGCAGAGGTTTACTGCTGCCTCTCCAGGTTCTGCTATTATGGCCAGTACTGGTCAGCGGCGAGCAGACGTCTTTAGGACTAAGTCCTGCGTTTCCCCTTCTGAGCATGCCCAGGGTAAGATCTCCCATTGGAGATCAGGGGTCACATGCTCAGGTACTGCAGCAGCTCCTATTGGTCCGCCAGGAAGGTCCTGAAACTACATGTGTTCTGAACAGTTTCTCATTGGTCCTTTTCTGGCAAGCCCTGTAGTTGCTTCTATAAAAGGGTTGTATGGCCATGCGGCCATGTGCTAGTATCAATTGCATTATGTGCTTTGCGCTAGTGTGATCATGCACGCATGTGGTTAGGGCTTGGCTGAAATAAGCCCCTAGAATACCGGCTTCTCTGGTGAGGAGATTGCTTGATTGCGTTGCTGTCTACATGATCACGGACTGCTATCCGCACAGCAGTTATCTGTGTATCCCTGTGGAGTTAACAGGACACAGTACCTATCTCTGCGTCTTTACCTCAGCGCTCTGTGGTGTAACAGAGTTCGCTTATACCGCCATATTGTGCCACAGTATTTATATTTGCGACTCTGTGAAGTAACAGAGTTTGCCTACACCGCCATCTTACTAGCAGCAGGCTCTGCCTGCACGGTGGACCCCGGGCTGCGAACGCACCCACTATTTATATTTATCTGGTGTGTTCCGCAGACCCTAACAATGGGTGTGGATCAATCATGCTTTGGGGTTGTGTTGCAGCCAGTAGCATGAGGAACATTTCACAGGTAGAGAGAGGAATGGGTTCAATTAAATTTCTACAAATCCTTAGTGCAAACATAACACGATCTGTAAAAAGCTGAAGTTGGAATGAGGATGGCTTCTATAAGGCTAGTTTCACACTAGCGTTCAGCAGGGCTGGGGAGGGCTGCGTACTTCCTCAATCAGTGGTACTTCCACTGCTGCACCTCTTACTTTCAGCGCCGCCTACCTCTCCATGCGTCCTGCGTACACTATAACATTGGGTATGCAGGCCATGCGGATGTACAGATGCCTCCGGATGCGTCGTTTTGATGCTGCGCCGAACTGCATCAAACGCAACATGTTGCATTTTGTTGCGGTCATCTCAGCGTCAAAACGACGCATGCAGCGGTATCGCATACATCCGCATGGCCTGTGTGAAACTAGCCTAAAATGGATAATGATCTTAAATCCACATCAAAATACACACTAGACTACCTCAAAAGGTGCAAGCTGAAGGTTTTACAATAGCCCTCACAGACCCCTGATCTGAACATCATTGAAATTCTGTGGCTAGACCTCAAAATAGCAGTGCATGCAAGATGACCCAGGAATTTCACAGAACTGGAAGAATTTTCCAAGAAAGATTGGATGAAAATCCCTCAAGCAAGAATTAAAAGACTCTACAAAAAGCGTTTACAAGCTGTGATGCTAGCAAAAGGGGGCACTACTAGGCACTAGCCATGCAGGGTGCCCAAGGTTTTGCATCAGCCTATTTTACTTTTTAACATTTTTAAAATGTAAAACATGAAAATATATATATTTTTTCACCTAAAATACAAAGGAAATGTGTCAGCCTTAACTTTTTCTCTTTTAGAGATCATTTCATCTTCAAGTTGCTTAACTTTTCATAATAACAGTAATTTTGACCAGGAGTGCCCAAACTTTTACATGCCACTGTATAGAGGAGCCATGAAGCATGACTAGGGCTTTTAGCTAAGCCAGGTTCTCTTTCTAAGGGCATAGTCAGACGGCTGTATAACACTTACGACTATCACATCGCAATTCTCAGACTGGCCAGCGGCTCTCCTGACCCGAGCGTGACAGCATATGTTTCTGTGCAACTATCATGCTAGGGTCAGGATAGCCGCTGGCCAGTCCGTGCATTGCAATGCGACTGTCGTCCATGTTATATGGCCATCTGACTGCGCCATAAAGCTAAGGCTGTGTCCACATGTCCATTAATCATCCATTGGAACAGATCCAGAAGACTGAACTTTCTTGTCCAGCTAAAAAAAATGGAATACAAGCCGATTAATTAGCCATCCATTTTCTTCCATTTGAAACTGATCCAGTAAGGAAAAAAAGGTTCCTTTTCAAATGAAAGAAAAACGGATGACAATTTAACGGATCTGTTTTCCATAAACTTCATTGCTCAAAAAAAAAAACTGATCCAGTTTAAATCATTTTTTTAGCAGTAGATTTGAGATATGTTCCCATGTTGAGTATTTGATGAGTTTTTGACATAGTAGATTTTCTGTAGCATTTGTGAAATGATTAGGTAATTTATGTTTTTTATTGCATTTTTGAGTACACTTTTTTACTTGTTTTTATCATGTTTTTTTACGCTGTGTTTTCTGTCCCTTGTTGTTATTGTTATATTTTAAATAAAGCTGCTTTGTTACTTCCTGATATTTGCCTTTGCCCAAACGTTATAGATATAGTCTTGTGTGAATCACATGCGTTTTTAGTGCATTTCCGCACTGGGAACACATTAAAAATGCATATTTTTTTTTACCTGTGGAATTTCATGACCGGGAAAATTTTTACAATTCTGACTGCTGTCACTTTATGAGGTTATAACTCTGAAATGCTTCAATCCCACTAATTCTGAGAATGTTTTTTCGTGGCATATTGTACTTCATGATAGTGGTAAAATTTGTTCAATATGACTTGCGTTTATTTCTGAAAATATCAGAAATTTCACAATTTTCAAATTTTTAATCTTTATGCCCTTAAACCAGAGAGTCATGTCACACAACATAGTTAATAAATAACATTTCTCACATGTCTACTTTACATCAGCACAATTTTTGAAACGTAATTATTTTGTTATGTAGTAATAAGGGTTAAAAGTTGATCAGCAATTTCTCATTTTTCCATAATATTTACAAAACCATTTTTTTAGGGAACAACATCACATTTGAAGTGACTTTGAGGGGCCCATATGACAGAAAGTACCCAAAAGTGACACCTTTCTAAAAACTGCACCCCTCAAGGTGCTTAAAACTACATTCAAGAAGTTTATTATCCTTTCAGGTGCTTCACAAGAATTAATGGAATGTGGAAAGAAAAAAAGAACATTTAACTTTTTCCCACAAAAATGTTAGTTTAGCGCTATATTTTCCATTTTTACAAGGGTAACACAAGAAAATGCACCATAAATTTTTGTTTGCAATTTCTCCAGAGTACGCCGATACCACATATGTGGAGAAAAACTATTGTTTGGGCGCACGGCAGGGCTTGGAAGGGAAGGAATGCCATTTGACTTTTGGAATACAAAATTGGCTTGAATCAATAGCCGACCCTATGTCGCGTTTGGAGAGCCACTAAGGTGCCTAAACAGTAGAAACCTCCCAAAATTACCCTATTTTGGAAACGACACCCCTCAAGGACTTTAACTAGATGTGTGGTGAGCACTTTGAACCCTCAGGGGCTTCAAAGTATTTTATAATGTTGAGATGTGAAAATTATAAAACACATTTTCCCAACAAAAATGTTTCATACCTATTTTTTTAATTTTCATAATGGCAACAGGAGAAAAGGGATGCCAAAATTTGTTATGAAATTTTTACAAAGCACTCAGGTACACCCATATTTGTACACCAGCGACTGCTTGGGCGCGTGGTTGGGCTGGAAAGAGAATGTGGCACTATTTTGGCTGCAATAGGTTGCGGATACCATGTCACATTTGAAGTGCCCTTGACATGCCAAAGCAGCAGAAACCCCCACAGGTGATCCCATTTTGTAAACTTCACTTCTCAAGGAATTCATCTAGGATAGTAGTGAGTATGTTTAACCCTCAGGCGATTCACAAACTTGTATAAAATTGGGCTGAGTAAATGAAATATTACTATTTTTTCCACTAAAATGTCGCTTTGACACCAAGTTTGCAATTTTCAAAAGGGATAATAGTAGAAAATGAAAAGTACAATTTGTTATGCAATTTCTCCTGAGTACATCAATACCCCATAAGTGGTCGAAAACTACCTTTGAGGCACAGTACAAAGCTCAAAAGGGAAGCAGTGACATATTACAGTGCAGATTTTGCTGTACTTGTTTGAGGGGGGCCATGTCACATTGGCAGAACCCCTGAGGTGCCAGAATAGTAGAAACCCCAGTAAGTGACCCCATTTTACAAACTACACCTCTCATTGAGTTCATCTAGGTGTGAAGTGATCATATTGACACCACAAGTATGTCACAGAATTTTATACCATTGGGCAGTGAAGAAAAAATTACATTTTTACCTCCAAAAAATTGTTTTATCCCCAGATTTTACATTTTCACACTGGGAAATTGTTAAGCATGGTGCCAAAATGTGTCACAATTTCTGCTGAACTTGGCAATACCCCATATGTAGCTGTACAGTACTGCTTAGCCACACAGCGAGACTTGGGAGGGACGTAGTGCTATTTGATTCTTGGAGAACAAATTATTATAGAATAGTTTCCGGACTCCATATAAAGAGCCCCTAAAAGCCAGAAAAGCACCCCCCTCAAGTGACCCCAGTTTGGAAATTACACCCCTTTGGGTATTTATCTACAGGTGTAGTTATGATTTTGACTACATAAGTGTTTTCCAGAAGCAAGCAACAGTTGATGTTGCTGAGTGAAAATTGCAAACTGCCATTGTAGTGATCAGCACGCTGTAGTGACCAGTACGTTGCAGTCCCCAGTATGATATGCCAACCCCGTACTTCTGAATACATGGACCCCTAAATTAGGCGGGCTCTCATCACTACAGAAATGCCAAACATGTGGATGATATATGTGGTTTAGGTACACTGTGGGGCTCAGAAAGGAGGGGGGGCATTTGAATTTGGGAGCACAGAATTTCTTTTAGGAGGGTGAGGAGCCATAACGCTTTTCCATAGCCTTTGTACTATCAGAAACACGGAAGCCCCCTATATTTTTGTTAACAGATGATAAACCTGTGTGAGGACTTGCTTGTATTGTGGATTGAGTTGAAGCTTTTATTGGGAACATTATACATAACGTTAGGGATCACATTTATCCGGCGCTCTACTCTGAGCACCTACTTTGGGGTTTACATCTAAATCTCAGAGTGATGTGATTCAGATGAAACCCCCAATGGATCCATTCACCATAATGAGGCAGCGGTCTCCTTCTTTTCAGAATTGTCAAAACTGGCGGACTGCGCTTTTATTTATGACTAAAAAGATGGACACCGCCGGATCACAGGTCCTATATCATCCACAGTGCCTCCATCTGCCTCATTATAGGGAATCTTCCACTGGGGGTTCTGTCTGAATCACGTATTTCAGAGATTTACACGGAAACCCCATTGTAAGCACTCAGCGTAGAGTGCAGGATAAATGTGCGCCGAGCCTTACAGCGATCTTTGGGAGGCAGAGTGTAAAAAATCAACAGCAGCTTAAGAATTGGTTTTATTTATTTTTTACGCCGTTCCTCACGCGGTATAAGTGATTAGGTGACTTTATTTTTCGGGTCAGTGCGATTACAGCGATACCAGATTTATATTGGGTTTTTATGTTTGTCTGCTGTCACACACTAAATGACGCATTGATGCGAAAACTAGTTTTTGCATCACCATATTTTGAGAGCTATAATTTTTCCATATTTGACTGACAGTCATCTGATGGCTTGTTTTTTGTGGGTTGAGCTAACGTTTTTATTGGTACCATTTTCGGGCACATGACATTTTTTGATCGCTTTCTATTCTGATTTTTGGCAGACAGAATGATCAAATACCAGGAATTCAGGAATTTTTTTTTTTAAATGTCGTTCCACGTATGGTAAAATTGATAAGACAGATTCTTCGGGTCAGTGCGATTACAGTGATACCTCTTTTATATCTTTTTTTATGTTATGCCACTTTTTCACAATGAAAACTACTTTATAGAAAAAATAATTATGTTTGCATCGCTCTATTCTGAGAGCTATAAGTTTTTTATTTTACCACTGTTAAAGCTGTTTGGCAGCTTGTTTTTTGAGGGACAAGATGATGTTTTCATTGGTACCATTTTTATTTTGATTTGACTTTTGATCTTTGATTTTTATTTTACTTTTTGTTGGGTCGCATGATAAAAAAGCAAAGGTTTTTTTTGTTTTTGTTTTTCATACAGTGTGCACTGAAGGAGTTAACAAGTGTGACAGTTTTATAGGTCGGGTCATTCTGGACGTGGCAATACCAATTATGTGTACTTTTTGTTTTTACAGAAATATATGTATTTATTGTGTTAATATTTCTTCTTTTTTTAATTATTTTGTGATTTTTTTCATAGTTTTAAAACGTTTTTTTTTTTAACTTTTTTACTTAGTCACTTAGTCCCTGTACGGGACTTCAATTTTTATTTGTCTGATCACTGGTCTCATACAATGGCATCCAGCAGATAGCAAAGGGTTAACATCATTGGGACCTGATCTGATCAGGTCCCGATGATGTCACCTCTCAGAGCTACCACTCTGCACATGAATTGCAAAACTTGCAGGACCCTGGGGGTCCTGAACGCTACCGCCGACTGCTTATAAACATCAGCGCTGCACAGAGCCCAGCTAGCACTGACGTTTATCTACCGTGGGCAGTCGGGAAGCAATTAATGCAATTAAATCTGTGCATAAAACTATACCAAACAAGAAACTGACATGTAGCAGATTTCAGAAATGCACTACAGATCAGTTTTCACAGTGTTAAAAAATGCACAGTAGGAATGAGTTTTCTATAAATCCCTTCCAATTTACTAGAACTCTAAGATGCTACATTCTTTACATAGTAAACATACAAAGCACCAAAACTCATCCTGGAATTTAACCCCTTTCTGATATTGGGCGTAATAGTACGCCGATATCGGACTCCCTCCCTTTGATGTGAGGTCCGGCGCTGAGCCCACATCTTTTCCTGCACATGTCAGCTGTTTTGAAAAGCTGACATGTGCCTCTAACAGCTGCGGGTGGAATCATGATCCATCCGCAGCTGTTAACCCGTTAAATGCCGCAAGTCAATCTCTGACAATCAAAAGATTGTATATGTGCCAAAATGGTATCATTAAAACCATCAGCTCAGCGTGCAAAAAATAAGCCCTCAACCAACCCGAGATCATGAAAAATGGAGAGACTCTATGGGTGTCGGTATTTTTTTTAACAATCTTTGGATTTTTTTTCACCACTTAGATAAAAAAGAACCTAGACATGTTTGGTGTCTATGAACTCGTAATGATCTGGAGAATTATAATGGCATGTCACTTTTAGCATTTAGTGAACATGGCAAAAAAAAACAACTGTGGGTTTGCACTTTTTTTGCAATTTCGCCACACTTTTAATTCTTTTCCCGTTTTCTAGTACAAGATATGTTAAAACCAATGGTGTTTTTCAAAAGTACAACTCGTTCCGCAAAAAAGAAGCTCTCATATGGCAATATTGAGCAAAAAGTAAAAAAGTTATGGCTCTGGGAAAAAGGAGAGGAAAAATCAAAAACGAAAATTCCTCTGGGGTAAGGGTTAACCTTAGGCCCCGATTCAGCAAACGGTTCATGCCCGAAGACTGGCATAATACATGTAATACACTAAAAGTCTCAAAATGTTTGCACAGCATGAAGTTGCATAGGAATTTCAGAGCTTTTGACATTTTTACCAATTTTCAGACAGCTTTCGTAAAATTGGCAGAGCTGGAAAAGAGTCTGGTCTGACCTGGGAATTGCTACACCCACCCAGCAAATTTAAGAAAAGAGGTGGCGTTTCTTATACCTGAAATGATATTCCAGGCTGATACTGACATCAAATCAAATCACTGGTAAGGCACATGTCACTCATATCATGTGCCAAATGCATTAAGTTGCAGCGCCTTTTAATGAATTGGGCATATCTTATTCCTGCAGGCTACTCACTAAGGGCCCCGTCTCACATAGCGACACACCAGCGATACCAACAATGATCAGGATCGCTGTTGTG
>VIAB01002311.1:43484-64806 GCA_009801035.1 Oophaga pumilio
TATACAGCCCCCAGGGTGACAGAAACAAGACACATAGAATACAGATACAGGTATGGGCCTAGGTATACAGCCCCCAGGGTGACAGAAACAGGACAGGACCTGGCAACTCAGTAGCAGAAAGCAGACTGGGAGAGTTTGTTGCTCAGGTTTGTTGCTTAAGTACCTGCTTCCTCTTGGCAATAGGCTGGGGACACATCAGGAATGTGCACACTGTCTCTTTAAGGGTAGAGACAGATGGCCGTATTTCTCGTGCGAGAATCGCATCGCACTGCACGGACTGGCCCGGCACCTCTCCTGAACTGAGCAAGACAGTATGATGTATTTCTATGCAGCGGTCAAGCTCAGGTCAGGAGAGCCGAGAGCCAGTATGAGTTTTACCATGCGATTCTCTCACGAGAAATACGGCAGTCTGTCTCTGCCCTAAGACTCAGGAAGTGCAGGCGCTACCACTCTAGAGCACACAGCCAGGAAGTATGCACACACCAAGCAGAGGACACATGGTTCACAGTATGGATCAGGCAGAGGGCAGAACTCACAGCATGGCTCGGAGTGGTGAGTAAGTCGGTGTATCAGCCTGATGGGAGATGAGAAGCCATGCAGTGATGCCGGCAGGGATGTTACAGCCCGTTGCGCATCCCCTGCTGGACTACAGGACTGAATGCCTGGAAGGGTTAATCAATATGGACTATGTGTCCAGGTCGTTTAAAGACAGTTTTGTTTTAACCCTGAACTTTACCTCTATTAATCCTGAACTGTTCCTTGATAAAGCCGCCCACGTGTGTTTAAGGACCTGTAATCTACTAAAAGGAGGGAAGGGGAAAAATCTGTGCAGGAGGACCAGAGGAGTGAGCCAGGTCTGGACTGAAGGAACTAAATGTGTAGAAAAACACCGTGAGCACAGCTGTAGAAGGTGCTTCGGTTAGGTTCCCAAACCATGAATACGTGAAAATATAAACCTAGCACTCAACTTAATTATATAATGTGGTCATTTATTGTAGTACACCAGAAAACGTTTCGGTCTGTGATGACCTTCCTCAGTTACGTGTTGTATTGGACATATGCCGAATGTGTCTCCAAATAAGAGACCAGGAAACCAGGGGTTAAATGCTGTGTACTGGAGTGCGTATGGGACTGCCAATTAGATCGTTTAGGAGGAGAAGAGCTGGGCAAATGTGCCACTGGACGCGGTATCCACCGCCAGTTGAAGGAACTAAATGGACTGTTGCTGAGTTGGCCAGCAAGCCATGTGTTTTTAAGAGACTTCCCGTGTTTGGCTACACGGAGCGGTAAACGACTGGCCCATGGGCCTGAATTGTTGAGCGACACTGTAAATGTCCGAGTTCCAGGAATTGCGGGACCAGGGTCAGATGGATCCACACTAAAGAGACTTGAACTTTCTGTTCCAGGGCTCCAACCAAGTGAAGCCGGGGTCACGACTGACCCACCAAAATTACCAGACAAAGACTGTATCAATTTTATTGATATTCTTATGTGTTTTATTAAAGAGCAAAATGTGTGTTCTAACCATTTTAAAGTTTACAGGTGCCGCCATGGTCTGGGTTGACCATATTCTAGGAGGGAGGAGTGTAAGGAGGTGGTGGGGAACCTCACGTGCCTCCTCTCTATGTGATGCTGTTCTCATGGTCACAGGCGGCACCTCATTGTTTATGAATGTGTACATACTGTAATGTCATGTTCTGTAATGTGTAATGTAATGTAACTGCAATGTACTGATTATAGGATTAGGGTCAGAGTAGGATCTTAGGTAGTATAGGACCATAATGGGGTAGAATAGAGGGGCATTATAGAAATAAGGACTAGAGATAGAATAGGTTAGGCGATTGGTAGCACTCTCATGAGTAAAGCCCCCGTCACACACAGCGATTTTTCTAGCGAGATCGCTGCTGAGTCACTAGTTTTGTGACGCAACAGTGATCTCCCCAGCGATATCGCTGTGTGTGACATTCAGCGATGATCAGCCCCCCTGCTGGGTATCGCTGATCGTCGCTGAATGTACTGGACATTTTTTTGGTCATTGGTCTCCTGCTGGCCAGCATGCATCGCTGCGTGTGGCAGGCAGGAGACCAGCGATCAGCTGGTAACCAAGGTACACATCGGGTTTCCATTTGCCGCGCAGCACCTGGAAACCCGATGTGTACCTTGGTTACCAGCTCCCTGCACCAGCGGGCTGGTTTCCAACGTACACTGCGGGTAACTAAGCGACGTTACCCGCAGTGTCGCTGTCCTGATCGCTGCCTGAGCTGCCTGTTTGGCAGCTCACCAGCGATCATGTAGCGACACACCAGCGATCCTGACAAGTGCATATCGTTGTCGGGATCGCTGGTGTGTCGCTAGGTGTGACGGGGCCCTAAGACTGCTTAGTGCAGTCGAAAAGCGTCGACTGGGTCATGTCGACCATGAAAATTTTCTTTTGTATGCACTATAATTTCTTTTGAAAAACAAAAGTAAAATCCAGTCCTGTTGAGCTGGACAATTTTTTTCTATTTATTTTAAAAGCTGAAACGTAACCATAATCTACATAAGTATATCATTAGTGAATAAGGATATGATAAATTCCTTATCACTCCCTCAAAACCTTTTATGGGCCTCCCAGATTGTGGCTTATGACACCTCTGAGTTTTTGTTCTCATGAAACTAGGTATTCAGGTGGTCACAGACAGTTTTTCTCATGCTGGACTTTTAAAAAAGGATTCATCCAATTGCATACTCAGGACCAGGTAATAGGCTCTACTGTAACATTTCAGATTAGTCGCAGTGTGATGGCATCACCAAAATTATAATTAAAGTAACTTGAGACACAAACACTGCTGAGTACATGATAAAAATAGCAGGGGCCTAAAAGGCCCCCATTCCGTACAGATGTTGTTTTCCCCAAAAAGGCATTGTTACACCAAAATACCTATCAAAAAAAATATATGAACAACTGGATATTACCAAGAACGACATACTTGAGGTATACCTAGAGTTTCAAAATTCTAACTAAAGTAATTTTGCAGATAATAGCAAAAAAATAAGCACAGGGGCCTGAAAGGTCCCCGATCCACATTGTAGGGTTAAAAACACGCTGGTTGGCACTGCAGCATAGTATAACATTGGGCGAAGTGCTATTCGATAAAACATTGGATAGCACTTGGCTGTGTTATATGCTTGTGTGAGCGAGCACTTAGTGCAACACACCTAATCAATTTTAACCCCAGAGGACTTGTGAGGGCTATTGTAATACTGTTGCGAGCGCTCGGTTCAACGCAAAGAAAAAAGTGATCCAGCTCCCGGTACATTGAAGATGAAATCAATTTGCTTTATTCGTTCCATTAAAAAGAAGAAATATCCAAAGTATTCAGTAGGAATTCATGATAGAAGATGAGGGGAACATAGGAACAAACATTTTCACCAGACGCGTTTCGAACAGAGCGTGTTCTTAAACTTAGTGTGAATGTTCCCCTCGTCTTCTATCATGAATACTTTGGATATTTCTCTTTTTTAATGGAAAGAATAAAGCAAATTGATTTTATCTTCAGCGTACCTGGAGCTGTATCACTTTTTTTTCTTTGCATTAGTTTGATTATTACCATTAGCTAGGTAGCTTACTGGTTTGGAGAGATGCTTTGGTGGGTTCTGGACTGGGAGTTCTGCTCCTGGAGCGGAAATGAAGGTTCTCCCTTATGAATCTGAGGGTGACATGGTCATCTGCTGGCCCCTGGTTGTAATTGAGCTTGGGGATCTAGGCAGATCATCAGTCCTGGTGCTCTGGGCAGCTGTAGGGGAGAGAGGCAGGTGAATGTGACCCTCCATAGGGGTCTGGGATGGCAGTGGCAGCAAGTCTCTCAGCGGTTGCTACCTTAGGCACAGCAAAGCCTGTGTAGGCTGCAATGTCAGGGCCCAGAACATCTCACCAAAAGAGACCTTCCTTTGTTAGAGGGTGAAGGGGAGAAATTCCTGGTGTCCTGCAGTGAGTTTGTAGGCCCAGGTGGCAGCAGTTGGGCAGCAGATTTGTTTAACTGCCTAAACCCTGATTCATCATTTGCATTTTTTTTTATAAGTCACTCCCTTTTTATATTTTGGTATTAGTTGCTTTTTTTGCACCAAATTTATCAAAATGGTGCACGAGGTTCATGAATTTGGAGCAAAGTAAAAAAAATAGTCCTTATTCTCGTCTTGAAATGTTTTTGTGACTTTTTCTTACGTTGGCACCAAAAGTGAAAAAAATTAGGCAAAATTTTGGGCATACTAAAAATACACAATGGAGGAGATTTGAGCAAAGTTGCACCAAATTTTGCAACTTTTTAAAAACCCACAATTGATAAATCAGGCTAAAACATCTGGAATTGCTTGATTCTGCCCACAAAGTGGAAAACAAAGCAAAAAAAAAACAAAACAAGTGAGCTCATATAAAATAAATAGGAAAAAAGCACAAATAGAAAAAGGAGTTGAATGCGAACAGGGGAAAAAGTAATGATGAATCAGGGCCATAGTGTTTAGAAAATCCACAAAAAGTGATTTAAGAAGGTTGATCTACGTGGCATTTTAACATTGTTTGCAGTGTTTTCCTGACTTTTTTTTTGTGCATTTGTTGTAGATAATATTGTATGCTTTGGTCAGATGTTAGGTGTAAGTCAATAGGAAATTAATAACACTTTTCATAATTTTTTTTGACACCTTTGTATTTTTTTTCAAAAATATAGCTTGTTCTCGGTATGGCTTTTTTCAGGAAATTTTTATTTATAGAAATTAAAAAATGCATAAAGAAATATCTGATAAGAAAAGACAACCAAAAATACTTTTTATGTTTTTTTGCAAATGGTGAATGTTGTAAATAATATTCTTAGTATTATTGATAATGTTCAAAAATCGAATATAACTAATGAGCTTGTTTGGCTGTGTTCGCCTTTAAGATGTCACTGTCACTCTACTTTATAACCAACAATACAGCTGTTATGTAGTAGTGTAAGATGAAGTTTAAATAATTGGAAAACATTGTGCAATTAGCTTCCAAAACCACAAGCTGGTGATCTAATGCTCATGATGTATGCGTGTAAAAATTCACATAACTATGTGTCAGCTTTTCCTTCTTCATGGAGAATTATAGTGTTCGTTTGGAAATGCACATTAGTAATTACTAGTGGCAAGAGAAATGTTCGAAACTGTAGATGCTTATTCACATGGCCAAATTTTTGCTCTCCAATTTTGATTCATATAAGCAACATTCACAAATTAAATTGCATCTGATCCTATTATAATCTAGGGTCCCATGCAGATAAAAGGTATGAAAAGTAACCAAAGCTATTAAAAATAATCGCAGAATGCAGATTCTTATTTCTGGATGAAAATAAGATGGAAAAAATTGGATCCTTTAAATAGATGACCCAAAAGCATCCATTTTCTAACCATTTAACTGAACCAATTTTAAAAAAAATAATGAATGAATGGTGACAATAAATAAGAACACTTTGCTTATATAAAACAGTCAACATAAACAAGTTGATATGCATATAATTCCGAATGCACACATCAATGTGTCACAATCCGAGCACAGACCATGATGTACACACTGCCTGTAATTGAGATCTATCACTGGAAAAGGTTATAAAGCAATTTCTAAAGCATTGGGACTCCAGCGAACCACAGTGAGAGCCATTATCCACAAATGGTGAAAACAGTTGCAAACTTTCTCAGGAATAGCGACAACGACTCATCCAAGAGGTCTCAAAAGACCCCTCAACAACATCCAAAGAATGGCAGGCTTCACTTGCCTCAGTTAAGGTCAGTGTTCATGACTTCACCATAAGAATAAGACTGGGCAAAAATGGCCTGCATGGCAGAGTTCCAAGATGAGAACCACTGCTGAGCAATAAGAGCAAAAAGGCTTGTCTCAGTTTTGTCAGAAAACATCTTGATGATCCCTAAGCCTTTTAATACTCCCTAATCGTCTGTGGGCTGATGAGACAAAAGTTGAATTTTTTGGAAGGTGTAAGTCCCATTACATCTGGCGTAGAAGTAACACAGCGTTTCAGAAAAGGAACATCATAACAACAGTAAAATATGGTGCTGGTAGTATGATGGTCTGGGGCTGTTTTTTTGATTCAGGACCTGTAAGTCTTGCTGTGGTAAATGAAACCATGAATTCTGCTGTCTACCAAAAAATCCTGCAGGAGAATATCCAGCCATCTGTATGTGACCTCAAGCTAAAGCGCATTTTGGTTATGCAGCAGGACAATGATCCAAAAGACACAGCAAGTCCGCCTCTAAATGGGTTCAGAAAAACTAAATTAAAACTTTGGAGTGGCCTGGTCAAAGTGCTGACCTTAATCCGATTGAGATGCTATGGCATGATCTTAAAAAGGTGGCTCATGCTTAGAGCCCCTCCAATCTACTCTATTATTACTTAACACTGTTTTTCGGTGATTACTTTGTATCTCTGTTCATACTGCTCACAAAATACAGTTTAAACATTAATTTTCATAAACCTGCAGTAATGAAAAACGACATGCAGGTGGCACCACAAAACCCCAAAGTACACTACCACAAAGCTGCTTACAGACATCACAAACAAATCCAAACATTTGCCTTGGGGGCTTTCCAGCTTGCCAAACTGCTTGCCCAGCCTATTTTAGCCAAATTGGAGTATTGCACACTTCACTGCAGATGAGGCACATATGCAAACACATTTGTAAACATGCACTGCCTTTTGAATTGCACACTTGCTCCACTCATACTCCAACCACACAAACAAATGATACATCATTTGAAAGGTCAAATTACCTGCAGGTGGCGGCACACTACCCCAACGCACATTACCACAAAGCTGCTTACAGACATCACAAACAAATCCAAACATTTGCTTTGGGGGCTTTCCAGCTTGCCCAAGTGCTTGCCCAGCCTATTTCAGGCACATTGGAGGATTGCACACTTCACTGCAGGTGAGTCACATATGCAAACACATTTGTATACATGCACTGCTCTTTCGGTGATTGCTTCGACCCACACACACAAATTATACTCCATTTGAAAGGTAAACTTGCTCCCTTCAGCTAGAAAAAAAACAAACAAACCACACATTCATGATTTTATCGCTAAATACAGTTTAAACATTCATTTCCATAAACCTACAGAAAGACACAATGACCTGCAGGTGGCACCTCAACCGGGAGACATTTTTTGGACTCTACTTATCAAACCAATTTATTGTATTACCAATCTACATATATAAATACCTGTCTGTGTTCATCATCTCATGAAATACATTTACATTTGACCAGCTTACTATTTCTGAAATTGCCTGCGCCCTCAATGACCAATGTACGAACATTTTGCACGGGCCAAGCTAGTGTGGCTGAATTACAATAAGTCTCCAAATATGAATGGGCCAAAATTTCTCCAGAGAATTTTAAAAGACTCATTACTAGTTATCGCAAACGCTTGATTGCAGTTGTCGCTGCTAAGGGTGGCCCAACCAGTTGTTAGGATGAGGGGGCAATCAATTTTTCACACTAGCCCCTGTAGGTTTGGATTTCTTTTTTCCCTTAAAAATAAATGCCTTCATTTAACCCCTTTCTGACATCGGGCGTAATAGTACACTGATGTCATTCACCCTCCCTTTGATGTGGGCTCCAGCGGAAAGCCCACATCCTTCCCTGCACATGTCAGCTGTTTTGAACAGCTGGCATGTGCCTGGAACAGCCATGGGTGGAATGGCGATACACCCGCGGCTATTAACCCGTTAAATGCCGCTGTCAAAAACTGACAGTGGCATTTAATGCGCGCTTCCGGCAATCGTACCAGAAATCCGCCCATCGGTGACCCCTGTCACGTAATTTCGGGTCACCGACGTGTTGGCATGACAACCAGAGGTCTCCTTGAGACCTTTATGGTTGTCACTGCCGGTTTGCTGTGAGCACCGCCCAGCGGTCGGCACTCATAGCAAATGAGTAATTCAGCTATATACAGGCGAACTGATCATCACCTGTATGTAGCAGAGCCAATCAGGTTATGGCAGCTTCTAGTCTCCATTGTAGACAATTGAAGCATGCCAAAAGTAAAAAAAAAGTTTTAATAATAGAAAAAAATTAAAAATATAAAAGTTCAAATCACCCCCCTTTCGCCCCATTCAACATAAAACAATAAAAAAAGGTCAAAAATACACATATTTTTTATTGCCGCATTCAGAATTGCCCAGTCTATCAATAAAACAAAGGATTAACCTGATCGCTAAATAGCGTAGTGAAAAAAAAGGAAAAACTCCAGTTATCTTTTTTTGGTCACCGCGACATTGCATTAAAATGCAATAACGGGTGATCAAAAGATCGCACCTGCACCAAAGTGGTATCATTAAAAACGTCAGCTCTGCACGCAAGAAATAAGCCCTCACTCAACCCGAGATCACGAAAAATGGAGATGCTACGGATATCGGAATATGGCACAATTTTTTTTGTTTTTAACAAAGTTTGGATTTTTTTTTTCACCACTTAGATAAAAAAGAACCTAGACATGTTTGGTGTGTTTGATTTCATAATGACCTGGAGAATCATAATGGTAGGTCAGTTTTAGCATATAGTGAACCTAGTAAAAAAGCAAAACAAAAAAACAAGTGTGGGGTTGCACTTTTTTTTGTAATTTCACCGCATTTGGAATTTTTTTCCCTGTTTTCTAGTACACGATATGTTAAAACCAATAGTGTTGTTCAAAAGTACAACTTATCCTGCAAAAAAACAAGCACTAACATGGCAATATTGACAGAAAAATAAAAAGTTATGGCTCTGGGAAGAAGGGGAGCAAAAATCGAAAATGCGAAACCGAAAATACCTCTGATCATGAAGGAGTTAAAACTGCATTTTGGGTTTACTTGTGTTATCTTTGTCTAATATTTAAATGTGTTTGATGATCTGAAACATTTAAGTGTGACAAATATGCAAAAGAATAGGAAATCAGGAAGGAGGCAAAAACTCACAAAAAAAGTATTTCACAAAACTGTGACTTTGTCAAGTTCAGATGAAGAGACAGTCAATGCCTCATGATCCGTGCTCGGTCTGTGACACAAAGATGGGTAAATTTGGCTTTATATGGATTTAAAAAACACAGACATAATAACAGCATAATATTAATATAGATAAAAATACATGCCAAAAGTTATTCCAAAATGCATGATTTTTCAGGATGAAAATCGTACGCTTTTCAAATCGGTTATGTGCAAAAGGCCTAAACACATAAAAAGATTACTGTTTGCATTGCATGAGTGTTTGTGCAGGTTGCTCTATGCTATCCAATATATAAACATTATATATTTTAAAACATGTCAGTCACGCTCAATGGGTACCCGAACTTTGGTGCTATAAAATGGTTGTAGTAAGGGCTAAGGGGCTGTAAAACATTGTTATGACTGAGTTTTATAAAATATTTTTAACCCATAGCATGAAAGTAAGGTTAATGTTTTATCTCTCATTACAAATTCTTCAATTTTACTCAGTTTTAATTAGTTGATGCAAAAATGCATGCATCCTACTACAAAAACTACCACATGTAGTATTTTGTATGACCTCTGTAATTCTTAGGGACAGCACCAAGTCTTCTAGGCATGGAATGAACAAGTTGGCAACATATTGCAACATTTATCTGTTTCTGTTCTTCAAGAATGACCTCTTTTAGAACCTGGGTGCTGTATTGAGAGTGATGCTCAACCTGTAGTTTGAGAACTACCCATAGTTGGTTGATAGGGTAAAGATCAGGAGACAAACTTGGCCACAGAACCACTTTCACCCTGTTCTTCAGATGTACAACAGAAAAAGTGCAGAAAACAGATAAGTTCATCTTTGTCAAATGCATATTTGTCACGGGTGTGTCAGATGCAACAGACAGTCATCTGACTGCAGAAGGTCTCTGTGTTTGGCATTGCAGATGCCTTCTTAATCCTTCTGACTTTTGGACCCAGTGGCAACCACCCTCCGGCTCTAACTGACACACCTGGACCTGGGAGTTTATAGACTATCAGTCTGCTTCAGGGAGCCGTCGCTGATATTCAAATTTTCCGTTGCGAAGGCTTGGAGCTATAGCAGTCGGCTTACTTCTTCTCTGCTGCTCTTGGAGGACGTTTTGTAGTCCATGTGGTTGTACACATATCTGCTTGTAGTATCTGCGCGCGTTCTAAAGTATCACATACCCGTCCGTCTGGTACTCTTCTTCCGCTATCTATTCCCAGCAGGCAATAGACGTACTTGTCCATGTATTTTATTACTGACCTACCGGTATCTGCAGGCAAGACTGTGGTTTTGGTGGTTGTAGATAGGTTCAGTAAGATGGTTCACTTTGTCACATTACCGGCACTTCCGAATGTCAAGACTCTTGCTCATGTGTTTCTAAATGAGATTGTGAAGCTTCACGGGTTCCCTCCTATGTGGTGTCTGATTGGAAGACCCAATTTGTTTCCAAGTTCTGGAGGGCATTCTGTTCTCAACTGGGGGGTGCAGCTGTACTTTTCCTCTGCCTTCCATCCCCAGTCGAATTGACAGACCAAGAACATTAATCAGAATTTGGAGACTTACCTCAAGCGTTTTGTCTCTGAGAATCAGGAGGATTGGGCATCCAACATACCGCTAGCAGAATTTGCTATTAATAATCATTGCCAGGAGTTTACCCGCAGGTCACCGTTCTTTGGTGCATACGGTTACCATCCTCAGTTTGATACTTTGAGCAGGGCAGGGGCTTCGGGAGTTCCTTCTTTGTCGCTCTCTTCAGTGTGGCGGGGGGTTCTGAGTAATTTGACGATCATGGTAGACAGGTACAAACATATGGCTGACAGAAAACGCTTTCCAGGTCTGGACCTGAATGTGAATGACTTTGTGTGGTTGTCTACCAGGAATATCAACTTGAGGGTTCCATCTTAGAAGTTGGGTCCTAGATTTATTGGTCCCCATAAAATAACCACCGAGATTTGAATTTCAGCATGCGGCGGCCATCTTTCCGGAGGCCAGCTTTCAGGACGGCATGGCGTTGCAGCAGCGGAGCTGCGGGGTTTTTTCGGCTAACAGCGAAATGCCGGCGGAGCCCCCCACGCAACACAGAGCCCCGCTGCTGCCCCGACACCACCACCGCACCACAGGGAGGCTGCATTGGGACCGCCGCCGCCTCCGGAATTTTAGGTATGTTGCGACCATAAGACGCACCCCCATTTTCCCCCAAAATTTTGGGGGGAAAAGTGCGTCTTATGGTCCGAAAAATACGGTAAATAAAAATTACAGACCTCTCCATTTTTTGTAGGTGGGAGAACTTGCAAAATCAGCCATCACATACTGTATATACAGTGGGGAAAATAAATATTTCATACACTGCCTATATTACAGTGGGGAAAATAAATATTTCATACACTGCCTATATAAATATATATATATTGGCAGTGCGGAAAATAAGTATTTTTTAAGTATTTCATACACTGCTGATTCTGCAAGTTTTCCCATCTACAAAGAGTGGAAGGGTCTGTAATTTTTATTGTAGGTACACTTCAATTGTGAGTGACATAATCTATAAATAAAAAACAGAAAATTACATTGCATGATTTTTAAATAATTAAATTGCATTTTATTGCATTAAATACCGTAAGAATTGGATCACCTACCAAGCAACAAAAATTCTGGCTCTCACAGACTTGTTCGTTTTTCTTTAAGAGGCCCTCCTACTCTGCACTCATTACCTGTATTAATTGCACCTGTTTGAATTTGTTACCTGTATAGAAGACACCTATCCACACATTCAATCAATCACACTCCAACCTCTCCACCAAGGCCAAGACCAAAGAGCTCTCTGAGGAACACCAAGGACAAAAATGTTGACCGGCACAAAGCTGGAATCGGCTATAGGACAATAGACAAATAGCTTGGTTGGAAGGCAACAAATATTGGTGCAAATATTATAAAATGGAAGAAACACAAGATGACTGTCAATTTTCCTGGGTCTTGAAGCAGCCTTAAACTACATGGGTGGATCTGGTCAATGACCTGAAGAGAGCTGGGACGACAGTCTCAAACATTACCATTAGTAACACACTACGCCGTCATGGATTGAAATCTTGCAGGGCATGCAAGGTCCCCCTGCTCATGCCAGCACATGTCCAAGCCCATTTGAAGTTTTCCAATGACCATCTGGATGATCCAGAGGAGGTATGGGAGAAGGTCATGTGGTCAGATGAGACCAAAAAAGAACTTTTTGGTATCAACTCTGTTTGCCGTGTTTGGAGGAAGAAGAAGGATGACCGCAACTCTATGAACACCCTCCCAACTGTGAAGCATCATACTTTAGGGGTGCTTTTCTGCAAAGGGACAGGACGAATGCACCTTTTTGAAGGGAGGATGGGGTTATGTATCGAGAGATTTGGGCCAACAATTTCCTTCCCTTAGTTACAGCATTGAAGATGGGTAGTGGCATGACAAAGACTCTAAACACATAGCCAAGGCAACTAAAGAGTGGCTCTGTAAGAAGCATGTCAAGGTCCTGAAGTGGCCTAGCCAGTCACCAGACCTGAACCCAATAGAAAATCTTTGGAAGGAGCTGAAACCTAATGTTGCCCAGCAACAGCCCCAAAACCTGAAAGAAGATTAGAGAAGATCTGTATGGAGGTGTGGGCCAAAATCCCTGCTGCAGTGCGTGCAAACTTGGACAAGAACTATGGGAAATGTCTGACTTCTGAAATAGCAAAAAAAGGTTTATGTGCCAAATATTAAGTTCAGTTTTTCTATTGTATCAAATACTTATTTCATGCAATAAAATTATTTTCTGGATTTTATTTTTAAGATTCTGTCTCTCATAGTTGAAGTGTACCTACGATAAAAATGACAGATCTCTCCATTCTTTGTAGGTGGGAAAACTGGCAAAATTGGCATTGTATCAAATACTTATTTTCCCCACTGTGTGTGTGTGTATATATATATATATATATATATATATATATATATATATATATATGTCATGTGACAGACCTAACTTATGTTTTTATGATTCAATGGGTTTTAATTAACATGTACAGTGGGGAAAATAAGTATTTGATACACTGCCAGTTTTGCAAGTTTTCCCATCTACAAAGAATAGAGGCCTTTTAGAGATAATTTCATCTTCTACTTGCTTAACTGTTCAAAATAACAATAAATTTGACCAGGGGTGCCCAAACTTTTACTACCACTGTATGTGTATGACATAATACTAGGTAAATATGTTATATCTGCTGTTCTAGGTCCTATATTTTTAACCAATGTATAATACATGCTCTCATTCATTTGTGTTACATGTGTGTGTTACTTCTGTGCACAGATTGAATACATTTGTGCCATTTTCATAAGTCAGAAAACGTCTACTAAAACATCTGTTTTGATATGTTCTATAGATGAAGGAAATTGCTTCTTAGCATATAACATAGCGCCATAACTGTATATATTGTGCTTATATGTATTACAAATATTTTGTTATGAACTTCTTCCTTTTTAGTTCCCAGTGTCCCACGATATGTTACTATTGTAGACGTTGACTCCACAAGTGTCACATTGCAATGGAATAGACCAGAGTATACAAATGGCTACTTAAAGAGCTACAAAATCAATGTTCAACTTCTTTCTACTGAATGTAATGATAAGCATGGTGAATGTGTTGAGACAAGCCAGGACTTCTACTCGTACCAAGAGAATACTATTGTGAAGACAATATATGAGCTAAAAAAGTTCAGATGGTATAGATTTAAAATAAGCGCCAGCACAAGCGCTGGATATGGAGCAGCCTCACAGTGGATTAATGTGCACACATTATCTGGTCGTAAGTGAAAAAATCCTTATAAATATCTACTAATATTTTTACCAAACTAATCACTAATAATAATAATAAAAAAAAAAGACATTCACAAATCAAGTCTGAAGATTGAAATCTGCTGTAACATTAGTATGATTCAGTATTAATAAGATACTAACCATTATGGGAATGAATTAAATTGCCTGTTATGGTAAGGAGCGCATAAAGTACTGCATATGAACTCATTTCTAAAAGGTACACCAAAAAATGACCACATACTGTAAAAGATCCCATTTTCCAAGGGGCTGGGTTATCCACTGCTACTTTAACACCTGAAGATTTATTTCATTATTCGAAAAGCTAAGTGATAAGTGATCAAAAAAAATCCATCAATGATAAATGATGGAAAACTCACAATAAACTGATTTTTGTCATCATTTTTACCACTATTATTATTTTAAACGCCTACAGCAAAAATCCTTGTAATAAGGCTTATATGCACTATAACAACAATAATCCAATTTATGAAAAACTCTAAGCCAAAATATATTAATAACATGATCAATGGTATAATCGGGCCATGTCCCTGTGCGGTCAGACACGGCCATTACACAGTACACAGCAGGGGCACATTTATAGGATTATCTCAGCACAGGAACGTTTTTTTAACACATACAATTATGGAGCTTACTATTATTCCAAGATTTACGTATTCATTAAAATGTACTTTCTTCCTGGGAAAACCCCTTTATACTCTCCACACTTCATGATGTACAGTATATATACGCTATGTAGCAAGCAGATCCACACAGGGCATGTGCCAGCTGTGATATACAGCCAACATCTACTTGTAACAACAATGATTGATGCAGTTACAAATCCACTATGAGGACTAAAAAGTAAAGTGTAATATAGAAAAATGTATTGTAAAAAATCTAAAAACTAAAAAAACATGAAAATTAACCCCGTTTGTCCCTGTTAAAAATAAAGAAGCGAAAAAATAATTAAAAACATATTTCATATCGCCACTTCTGCAAAAGCCCATTATATGAAAAATCTAAAATGACAGCCCGAAAGCAAAAAAAAAAAAAATTAAACTCAAGAATTGCCTTATTTTGGCTGATGCACCATACCGCCAAAAATACAATAAAAAGCAATTGATTGAAACATCTTATGTGCCTCATCATTCTACCAATAAAAACTACAGCTTGTGTACAAAAAACAAGCCCTCACGCAGTTACACTGATGCAGAAATTAAAAACCTATGGGTATCGGAAAATGGTTGCAGACTAAACCAAATTATTTTTTTTACAAAGTTGCAGAATTTTTGTAAGTCGCTAAAAATGAAACCCAAAACACAATGACAGGATTGTTTTTTTTTCACCATTTCACCTACATTAAATTGGATTTTTTTCCTGTCTTTTAGCATCAGTACATTACATTGTTAAGCAAATGGTGTCATTGAAAACTACAACTTATTCTGCAAATCAAGCCAGCCCTCAGGCAGCTACAGCGACTGAAAAATAACAAAGTTGACGTTCTTGAAAGAGGAAAAGAAAAATTAAAATGCAAAAATGAAAATTGTCTGCGTTCCTAAGGGCATAATGTACAAACAGTATCCAGTCTCTGTGTAATATATTGCATTATATATAGTGGTGCCACTACAAAGGTCAGCTGTCACCAATCCTACTAATGTGACTTGGAACTGAAATTAGAGTTCCCTGCCATTCAGCCCATTAAAAGCAGCTCTCAATTTACACTGTCCTGATTACAGAAGCCATTTCTATGGAAATACTTCATGTCACAAGCATATACCGTATTTCCCAGCTGATCCATGTTGTTATCTATCATCTAGACTCTAGAGTGACATATATAATGCACAATTACTTGCTGACATAAAACAGTCTAATCCAAAAGGTGACCTTTCTAATACATTGTAGGCAATATACAATTTAGAAAAAAAGTTTTGAATGGGTATAATTTAAGAGAAATTATCAATAGATACCAAATTGATCCAACAATTGTTAGAAATACACTGTGTGCACAATTATTATGCAATTTGTATTTTTGGCTATTCATTTATTTATTGAACTTCAGTCAATCAAAAAAAAAGTTAATAAACCTTAAAGCTGCATATTTTAGAAAGTAAAAGCGAGGTTTTGTTTATCTTATGAGAATATTTATGTGTGCAGAATTATTTACCAACTATTAGTGTGTAGAATTGGGCAACTAAATGAAACTCATAAATTCTCCCATCTCAATTGTCTATTTTCATCTGTACAAGTGAGAATATTAACCAAACAACTCAACACTCAATGTGTACAAAAATACATTTCTGACATTTTAAAAAAAATATATCAATGACCATATATAGCCACACTTATTTTCAATAACAGCCATAAGCCTTCCATCCATGAAGTTTGTCAGCTTCTTAATCTGTTGATGATCAACTTTTTGGCAGCACCAACCGCAGCCTTACAGATATGTTTCAGAGAGGTGTATATTGTATGGTGTATGAGTGATCATAAAGGTAATGAAAATGCGCAGGACTGGGGATACCCTCTAAAAAGGGAAATAACACCAACCCAAGTACTTTAGTTCCCGGAGGAAACATTGCAAAGTTGGAAGTATATTTTGCACCCCTCCTTGAAATTATTAAATTGTTTCTGATCTCCTCCCAAAACAATCCGGAATGGGCACCTTAGGTTCTATGGGAATTAGCCCTGCTGCAGAACTGGGGTTAGTACTTGCCTATGTTGCGGGAACTCCTGAGCCAGGGTATGGCTGTGCTGGCTCACAGTGCCCAACAAATCCTAGAACATTCCCAGAAGACTCTGCATCTGGTCCGTAAGCTGCTTGACTGGATCCAATTTTATTTTTTTTTAATATATGGCCATTTATTTTGTTATGTGCAGAGAGACCCTGCAAGTCTGGCACCGAATCAGCAAAGGTGCAGCAACAGACACACTTTGCGCAAGCTGCCCCTGCTAAGCAAGCCTTAAAGGGCCGGTATACTCTTCATCCAGCTCCCAGTATATGGGTGGGGGACTTTAGCAGAGCCCTTCCAGGCCCACTGTCACTGGGCAGCTGGCGTCTGATGATTTGGCTGGAGCCTAGTCGAGAATAAGTAGATTGCTCTGCGATAAACCCGGGAAGTGTAATACGAAGAGAAAGGGAAACAAACTTTAAGACCAACCGTGAAAGAAAGCAACCAATATAGCTAGCACTACTCACTAACACAACACATAGGAACTGCAATAAACAGCAGAGACCTGAGCTGGGAGCAGGGATAAATAGCCCGCCTGATGCTGAAGGAAACGATTAGGTGTTGAATACCTCCCAATCCTCCCCAAACAACTTGCACAGCAGAATGGACACAATCCCACCACTGCCTAGCACCAAACACAGCAGCGTACTGCATTTCCTGGCAACCCACACACAGCGTCATATGTTCCCCGAGAAGTGAAATCCGTGGGAGGCACAGCACCCCATGTCCCCACACATCTTATTACTCCAGAACGCAATGCTCCATAAGATTGGGACTTTTTCCAGAATGCATGGTAGTGCAGCCTCCAGGGTTAGGACAATGGTGGCGCTTGCAACTGGGGTAGTGTAGCACCAGACCCAATCAATTCCCAGGTGGGAGCACAGAACAACAATTTCTAACAGTACCTCCTGTCCCTAACATAGACCCCCGGCCTCTATCCATTCACCTTGTCCGGAAACCTCTTTTGGAACTCAGTGATAAGACAATTGGCATGTATATTTCTTCTCAAGAGGTACCAACTCCACCAGGCTGCATGGGTTCTCCCTCAGCCTCAAAAACAGCAGAGGATACGGATGAACTCTGCCTGAGGGACAATTTCTCCCATCTTCTCATCAAGTCGCACTGCTAATTGGTGGCTTCCAAAGATCATGGAAGAGAGTGGTGCACCAGCATAATATGATCGTTAAGCCCAGACAGGAAGGTACTATGAAGTGCAGCATAATTCCATCCTGTCTCTATGGCCCACCTTCAAAACTGGGAGCACTAGTCCTCCGCAGTGAGGCCAGCTGACACAATGCCTTAAGGTTTCATTCAGCTAAGGCTACTTGGTCCGATTAATCATAAATCTGCCCCATAGCCTTAAAAAATGTATCCACTGATGTGAGTATGGGTGAACTTGAGGATAATGAAAATGCTCAGGACTGGGGATTCCCTGTAAAAAGGGAAATAACAAGACCAGCCCAAGTACTTTATTTCCAAGAGGAAACATGGCAAAGTTGGAAGTATAACTTGCACCCCTTCTTGAAATTATTAAATTGCTTCCGACTTCCCCCCCAAAAAAAATCATGCATGGGCACCTTTGGTTTAATGGAAATGATCCCCGCTGCAGGACTGTAGTTAGAACTTGCCTGTGTCGGGGGAACCCCTGAGCCAGTATGGTATGGTTGTGCTGGTTCACGGTGTCTGCCAAATACAGGAACATTCTCAGAAGACTCTGGATCTGGTTCCTAAGCTGCTTGACCGTATCCATTTTTTTATTTTATATATATGGCTGTTTATTCTGTTATGCGCAATTGCAGAGAAACCCAGCAAGACTGGCAACAAATCAGCAAAGGCCTGCACAGATACACTTGGCACAAGCTGCCCCAGCTAAGCAGGCCTTAAATGGCTGGGATACTCTTCTTCAAGCTCCAAGTAAATGGGAGGGAGACTTTAGCGAGTACTTCCCAGGCCCGCTGTTGCCAGGCAGCTGGCATTTGGTGACGCGGCCAGAGTGCAGTCGAAAATAAGTGGATTCCTCTGCGAAAAATTCTGGGAGCGTAGCGTAATATAATATTAATATTAATATTGAAAGAAAGCAACCAATGCTGCTAGCACAACTCACCACCATAACACATAAGAACTACAATAAACTGCAAAGATCTGAGGAGGGAACAGGGTTAAATAGACTGCCTGATGCTGATGGAAATGATCAGGTGTTGAATACCTCCCAATTATTCCCAGACAACCTCTCCCTGTTAACTTGCACAGCAGAATGGACACAATCCCATTACTTCCTAGTAGACACAGCAGCTTCCTGCATTGCCTGACAACCGGGAAACACAGCGTCCCATGCTCCTTGGGCAGTGAAATCCATGGGATATATGGCATCCTGAGTCCCCACACATCCTACTACTCCAGAACACAACACTCCATAAGATTTGGACATTTTCACTGTGCATGTAGTAGCTCTGCCTTCAGTGTCAGGAGAATGGTGGCACTTTTGATCCAATTAGCGTAGCACTGGACTCAATCCATTCTCAGGTGGGAGCACAGAACCACAATTCCTAACAGAAAGCCCCACAAGTTCTCTATAGGTTTAAGTCAGGTGATGAAGGGAGCCATGTCATTATTCATTCATATTTAATGCATTTACTGGCTAGTCAAGCAGTGGAATACTTCGATACATGCGATGGAACATTGTCTTGCATAAAAATCATGGTTATCCTGATAGAGTTAGATTATTTTCTGTACTACTGCATGAAGAAATTGTCTTCTAAAAGCTGGTAGTAAGTTTAGGAGCTGATTTGAGTCCATCTTCAACCCAAAGAGGTCTAACTAGCTCATCTTTACTAATACCAGCCTATAGCAGTACACCAACTGCACCTTGCTGGTGTCTCAGTCGAAGTGGAGGTCAGTACTTTTTACTAATCCAGCCACAGACCTACTCATCTGGTCCATCAAGAGTCACTCCATTCTACTCAATCCATAAAACCTTTGAAAAATCTGTATTCAGCCTCAAATATCTTTTGGTCCAATCTTGACATTTCAACTTATGTGTCTTATTCAGTGGTGGTTGGGTTTCAGCCTTCCTTATTTGACCATGTCTCTGAGCCCTGAACACATTGTACTGCTGGGCTCTCCAATAAGGTTGCAATTCTGGAATATGGCGGAACTGGAGGATAATGATTTCCTGGTTTCTACATGTTTGATTTTTCGCAAATGTTAGGCAGTTAAAATGTGTCTTTTTTCGCATTACATTTTTCTGTCCCTTTTGACTATCTGCAACAAAACATTTGATGGTTCTGTGATCACTCCCCAATATCTTAGCATTCTCAAGGGTGCTGCATCCCTGTGTAAGACTTGTGAGAAATTTTGACTTTCCAGACCCAGTTAAATCTATTTTTGGCCTATTTTGCCTGAAGAAAACAAGCTGCTTTATAATTCTGCACACCTTGATAAAGGGTGTTGTATCATTAGGCCACATCTTCCTTCATTACACAAATACACATAACCTGATCTGCTTTATTCAATAAACATTCAAACTTATACAGCTTGTAGTTGCACAATCTGTATAAAAATTATGATATGGTCAAAATACTCACGTGTCTAATAATTGTGCACACAGTGTAATTGTTTACATCAAATTGAACAAAAATTTCACTTTAACTTTATTAATTTAAAAGACATATTGTTTTGTGGAAATTTTAATCTGCTTAAGTGCTTACATCTACTCAGATGCCTAGCACTTCCTTTTTGAAACCTATTACTCCTCCCCCTTGTTAGCCTTACTTTCCTCTTTTAGCCCTATTCTCACTTGTTGTATATATAGGTCTTAAAAGAGAACCTGTCAACAGAATTTTGCAAAGTATAGTACACAAATAGCTATACTGGTGCTGATTAAAATGATACCTCCTGTGAAGAAATCTTTTTTGTGGTTTTTGTGTAATCTTAATGTGAAATTTTCATTTGATGATATCTTTTCGCATTGGGGTAGGCCTGTGGGATGGGTCTTATTTTGGTGTTCTGGTCTCTTATTTATCCTCTTGTTTGAGTGGCAGGTTTCTGATCCATCAGTGACCTGCCTCTTATTTTAAATATTGGCTCTGCACAATAATTGCTGTGGCCTCTAAAAAAAAAATTAATTGTCTCCAACAAAATGGCGCTAGCGGTGCATGTGCAGTCGCATCTCCAAGTTGTCCCTCTGTCCTTAATCGGCGAATGCAGCACCCACTGCCTTCACTAGCAAGGTGTTTTGAACAGCAGCTTTATATGTCCTCTATTCGGCGAGCCCACTGTGTGCAGAGGACCAGAGTGGGAGATTACTGAAATATATTTAATGCCGTGTACAAAAGCCTTTGTTTGTGATGACAGCTTTAAGATACCTCCTGTATGGAGAAACTAGTCGTATACATTGCTCAAAAATTACACAAAAAACACAAAACGGATTTCTTCACTAAAGGTATTATTTTAATCAGTACCACAGTGCCAATATGGCCGTGTGAGTATGTTTCTTCGCCAAATCCTGCTGTCAAGTTGTCTTTAAAGCTCTTTTATAATGAGTTCCCCTTAGATCTTGCCTATAATCTGACTTCATTAGTTTATCTTTTGTTTTATTGGTAACATTAAAGGGAACCTGTCAGCTGTTTTGGCCTCTATAAGATGCGGCCACAGCCTTTCAGGGCTTATCTACAGCATTCCATAATGCTGTAGATAAGCCCCCGGTGCGACCTCTAAGTAAGAAAAATACGTTTTATTATACTCACCCAGGGGGCAGTCTTGTGCGGTCTGGTTCGTGGG
>VIAB01002311.1:115352-128617 GCA_009801035.1 Oophaga pumilio
TGAACTCATTTATTGGCTGCAGTGCTGTCCATTTGACTTTAGCGCTGCTGACAATAACAGACATCTGGAACAGTGGTGCAGGCTCAACTCTGGACCCAGGGATGGTGAGTAAAGAATAGGGGTTTTTTTTTCAACAAAAACTGCAATCATGGGAGAAGGGCCTTTTGGGACCACAAAACTCCTATAACGACAACCTATTAATTTTTTGATAATAAGTAAATAGCAGATCACTAGTCATTTGCTCTGACAATATGTTGAGGCTATAAAAATATCCTTATGATACATCATAAAATGTAAAGTTTTTTTGTGGGTTATCTGCTGCAATGTGAATTAGAAAAATTAAAGTTCACACACTTGTCTTTTATAGCCTGTGACATCATTTCACAATTTCATGCATTGCTGTAAATAAATCCATTTTCTTTGTAGATTTATGCTGTGAACAGTGCTGGTGCTGGACCAAAAATTCAGATGAGAATTACGACTGATGTAAAAGGTAATATTAAAAGCTTGAAGAGATAATCTTGCTTTGTTTCTTTCCTCACCGTGAATGTTGCCGGTGATGTCGCGTCTATAGATATCTGTCAACCTGCATGCACAAGGTTCAGATATCATGTACATGTTCTATTCATTAGAATATCTAACAGAAAATGTGATGCTGGAAAAAATGAGCCTGCTGAAATCTGTAGATGTAAAGTAACTGGCCCACTCGCCAACCCAACATTAAAATAATTCCTATATTAAATAAATAGGCTTAGTTACATCCATGTATCATTTGCCCCATTCATTTCATGTAAAATAGTGACACTGACATTATAGAGGCTTTCTACATTCCTAGTACCGCCACCAATCAGCAGAACAAAGGAACAGAACTGTTTGCTGGGGCAAGTGACTGCTAATGCTACTCAACCTAATCAAGTCAATATAGGCAATGGAAGCTTCTTTATGTTCTCATGCTGTATATCTACTTGTTTTCCTATATCTGAACAGTTATTTGCTCCTTAAAGTCTCATGTATATGAGTGTGTCCATTTCAGCCTACAGTACTTTGTACATATGTTATTATCATATCACAAATTTAAGCAAGTTGTCCGCTACTCAAAAAACTCCTCAAATTATTATGCTTTGCTTATCTAGCGCTATCTTACTCCGCAGCGCTTTACAGACATTATCACCACTGTCCCCAATTGGGCTCACAATCTAAATTCTCTATCAGTATGTCTTTGGAGTGTGGAAGAAACGAGAGAACCTGGAGGAAATGCACTCAAACACAAGGAGAACTTACAAACTCCTTGCAGATGTTGTCTTTGGTGGAATTTGAGCGTAGGACTCCTGCACTGCAAGATTGCAGTGCTAATCACTGAGCCACCGTACTGCCTGCGATAGTCCACGGTGTAAAGTAAAAACAGCCTATACTCACCTCCGGTACCGGCACTGTACCTGCAATATCAGTTCCTGGTCTTGAGGGGCTCACTTGACATTATGCCATGTGAACCATTCACACAATCAGCGGCCGCTTCACTCTCACTTTCTTTGATCGAAAATAATACCTGGAATAAGTGGGAGCTGCTGCTGCTCTGTGACTTCAGGAAATGATAGGGAAGCAGTCGCTAATGGGCTTCATTGCTCACGAGGCATAATAATGTCACCCCAGTCCCTGGAGACCAGGCAATGACGAAGCAGGATCAACCCTGTATATAGGCTATTTTTATTTTACGTGGGGGAACTATGGCAATTGAGAAGGGGTTGTCTGAGTAGTGGACAACCCTTTTAATGCAGGTTTTAAGTTTCATTCATCAAGTTTTTGACTACAGGCACTGAGATCAAGACTTGAATGAAGAATCTGTGGCTAATATACTTCGTTCAATGGCTCATGCTGTCATTTTCTTGTTCCTTGGCATAAATAAAGGTAGATTTACCACCATATTTTTAAATAGCTGAAAGCATGTCTATATTGAAATGCATTAATGCCACACTGGATTCTGTTAAATAAAGATGCAAAATACAGAATTTTGGCTTTTCATCTGATACAGTGTTTCTCGACTCCATTCTCCAAAGACCACTAGGTCAAGTATGCAGGATTTCCTGGGTACTGCACTGAGAATAAGGTTATTGTCAATTTTTCAGGCATTGCTTTATGTGTCCTCCCTATGAGATATTCAAAAACTATGTAGAAAAATAGTTACCAATAAATGTCTTCATGAAATATCACTATATTCATTCTTCACTACTCTTTGTTAATCTTCATAATACATCTTTTACATATTGAAATATTATATGAATGTTTTATTTTTGTATTTATTGTTTCCTTTGCACAGAACCACCTCGTCCTGTAATGAAACCGGTGCCTATTTATGATTCAAGCGGGAGTGTTATGGCTACCTCGACCACAATTACCATTAAAATGCCAGTATGCTACTTCAGTGATGTCAACGGGCCAATTAAAAAAATTCAGATTCTTGTTTCAGAAATCGGAGGTAAGGAAGTATTCTTCAACAAACTCATTGTTTTCAAAATATATTTCATGCAGAAAAAATCCTGACATTGATTATGTTTCTGCCGTAAAAAGAAAGTTTTGTGCTTGCAATTTTTGCAGAGTGTTTTTCTTTCTTTGCTTTACAGAAATTTGGCAGATGTAGGATATTTGGAGCTCATGTACTCCAGATGTCACCAGCTGCTAGCTCACAATGGCAGATGTAAATAATGAAATGCAACAGTGTGAAATATACAGGGTGCCAATACTAAAACTGCTATGTCAAACACATAAAATTCCAAAATGTGGCTAAAATCTTTTCAAAGGCATTTTCAGTCTGCACGTGCATCTACTTATCTGTCATGCACAGATACAGGTGTACGCCTTTATTATGCTTTTCTAGTGTATCGGTGTAGACTTTGTAGTGTATTGGATATCAATAGAATGGGCATGTCGGACAAATTATTCTTTTGTTAATGGCGTACTGTTCTTTTCAGTGAAACTACAGGTTATGTTGTCTTTTTCATTGTACATCAATATCTCTACCCCTCATTGACAGTGTAGTTACACATCTCAGTACAAAGTCTATTCATACATGTAAATATATAATATAAAACCTAAAAAATTGTTATTTAATGAGCAATTGTAAAAAAATTGTTTTGGTTATTAAAGCGCTTCAGTATTTCACTCTTTAACTGCTGGGGATTGATGCATTGCATCGTTTCCATTTAAATCTTGTGGCATCCATTGTTTTCTGTAGAGCTCTGAGCGTGGGATTAACTTCACACAGCCTTATTAAGCACATTAAAAGGTTTTCAAAATTCTGTTACAGCTGGAATCTCACATGCAGTTTTAAAGCAGTTTTTAGAGCCAAAGAGTGGATACAAAGGAGAATAAACATTTTTCTGTCTTGGATTCAGTCCTGGTTTTGCTCATAAAGCTACATAAAAGCTATAAAAAAAATGGTCATAAAAAATTCATGTATTATCCCAGTCTAAGGGTCCTTATCCGTTTTTCAACAAAAGGGTGTAAAGGTACGTTTTATGTTATACACCTAGCCTGGAATACACCCATCAGCCGCACCTGCTCTCGCTGTTATTAGCGGCAGCAGGCATTGGCTGATCGGAGCAGTAGTCCCATCAGCCAACTCCAGTGATTGGAGTTAAAATTTTTAACTCCGATCACAGCTGCGGGCTCAAGCTGTCATTTAACAGCGTGGGACCCGCTGCTGTTCTACCGCCATTCAGAATCAGTGTTTGCCACCCTGTGATGCACATGATAGCGTGGCAAAAACTGGATGTTTGAAACCAAACCCCCATTGAAGTGATTGGCATCCCCAACTCCGGTCATCTAGAGCAACCAACAGGTCATGTTTTCAGGATTCCCTTAGTATTGCCAAGGTGATAATTGCATCACCTGGGCAATACTAAAGAAACCCTGAAAAAATGACCTTTTGGTTGCTCTTGAGGATTGGAGATGGGGAAAACTGTTGTAGAGTTTAACCACTTATGGTCAGCAAGATTCTCTCTCCCCATGTGAATTTTCCTTGTAATTACAAGCTTTCCAGGTATTGAGATTTGAAAAAATGTATTTGTCGTGAATCAAATTTTAGTCAAAAATAAGGCTAAGTTGGTGAAATCGAATTTCAAAAGATCCTCTCATCTCTAATAAATACTATTAGTGAAAGAACATATTAGAGTATATTTTCACACTTGAATAATCCATCACTGTTGTATTTATTTATTTCCACTGTTTTTTAAGTCTTCTCAATGCTGATAAATGCTGCAAATGGCAAATTTCCTTTACTTCTATATTGCAATGTGGTACATGAGATTCAGTATAACCAAACTTGGTTATGGATGCTGGCAATTGTCAGCTTCACAATAATTTTGTAATTACCTCTAATGTCCCACTGATGACCTGGCATTTCTTATCATAATTACTATCAAATTTGCAGACACATTGAATGTTAGGAACCCTGACCTTTCTAGTGCCAAGTTGATTGAAACACTATTTGTTTTAATCCAAGTCTTGAGGGATTGGATTAGGTTTCTATCCAGTTCTGCAATTTGGTTTTATTTGCTTCCCAAATAGTTCTCTCTGTTCTCAGACCCCCTGACCTTGTGTCCCTGGATGCTGCAGTACTGACACTATTTTAAAAAAGTGTCATTTTTTAATATTTGAATATCCTCTTTCTAGATGCAATGAATGTGAACAGTGGATATGTTAATTCTGATTCTATACTTCATCAAGTTTCTGAATTTTTTTTCAACACTTCACTAAAAATAACTATACAAGTTTCAAATTGCCGCAACTGTACTGACCTGGAAAATCATGTTGCTAGCTCATTTTTTCAGCTTTGTTTTTTCGCCATTTGTCCAATGTGGAATTTCTTTCACATTTCTTAATACATTGTATGGTAAATTTAATGGTATAATTCAAAAGTACAACTCACCCTGCAAAAAAAAAAAACAAGCCTTTATATGGCTATGTAAACAGAAAATAGAAAAGTTATGAGTCTTGGGAAAATAGAAGGAAAAAGAATGAAAGTGTAATAACTAAAGTAGTTATTCCATTAAAGGGAATGAGGTTTTGTCATCTAATCTTAGAGTAGCATAATATAGAGTCAGAGACCCCGATTCCAGAGATGTGTCACTGGGTTGCTTACTGTAATTTTGATAATATTACCATTTTATCAGTAGAGATTTTTATTAAAGGACTAGTAAATCTGTTGCCTGGTAGTCCTCCATATTCATGAGCTCTGTGTAACCGCCCCCCACCATTGATTGGCAGCTTTCTGCCTATGCACATTGTACAGAGAAAGCTGCCAATCAGTGGTGTGGGTGGGGTTACACAGAACTTAGTGTTCAGAGAACTGATAAATCTGCAGAAGAGAAAACAGTGATTTTATCAAAACTTCAGCAAGCAGCTCAGTGAAGTGATACATCATTGGAATCAGGGCCCCTGCCCCATATAATGCTGCTCTCAGATGGGTAAAAGAAACCTGGTGACAGACTTCCTTTTAGAAATTATTTGCTACTCTTTTTTATAATAATGTTGCAGACTGAATTGCATGTATGATTTTGGCCTTGAAACTGAGCCACAACCTATCAACCACCTTCACTTACAATACTGGATTCTTCTTATGTGTCAGAGGGTCTTCTGGTTTCTCTTAGGCCCCAAGACTTGAGTGTGCTCTCCCCTGATTGCAGGACTGTGGAAAATTTCAGATTAAGCTGCCAGGCATGTGAGTAGGATAAAAGCTCTGATCTCATTTTAATGATCAGTCGCATAGTAAAGGATGGCATTTTTTTCATGAGATGTTACAGAGCATCAAACATAGTGTTCATTAACTCTGTATATGTGGACATATCATGTACCAGTGCTTGTGCTAGTACATGACACCATCCCCGAGCAATTAAGAAACAGGCATAAAATTGCTAATCTCTATAAACTTAAACTTAACCTTTGCACCACTACCGAGGTATACAGGTCATGGCTTTGAGACAAACTGTAATTGAGAACCTGAGTCTCTAGAGATTTTTTTTCAAAATGACTATAAACTGGAGAGAAAAAGGACATACCTCAAACATTTGTAGCTAAAGAGCTATTTTGTATAATAATTCAATTTCTCCTTTATTTTGTGACATTAAAAAGTTCACATTTTAAAATATTTTTTATAAAATGTATATCTTTTATATAATTAGTGTAAAACCTTTTATGCTCCAAATACTATCTGTATGAAGATAAGTCATTTTAATCACAGGTTTAAGGCCAAGATTTTTTGATTCAATATTTTAAATACATTGCATTCTTAGTCATTTATGTAAATTCATTGAATAGCAGCCATCATTTTATTTTATTTTTTTTCAAAAAATCAGTAATACACTGGAAAATAAGGTCCCTGATGTTTGACCTGTTACACCGGTGGTAATCTCTATGACGTTACCGCTTGTCACTGACGCTGCATCCCAAGCTCAGCTCAGAGTGTCCGAGATTCATCGCTGAGCGGTCGCATCATGGCACCTCTCTGCCATGTAATCCAGATGTAGCAGAGCTGGAGTTCTTAGTGGGACAAATGAATTGTTCATCAGTATTTTACAATTATTACCTATCCTTAGGATTCACCATCATTATGTGATTAGTAGTTTTGCAATCCCTAGGGCCCTTACCCACCAGCAGGATGAGGCCAAGCTGCAGTACAGATGTACAGATGTTTTCCTGTGTCCAGAAAAAAACTTTAATGTGGTTGTCCAGGTTTGGGATGAAAATATGCAGTCTCTCTATGTGACTGGACACTTTTGAATCTTTGCTCACGCTGTCAGTATTCTCCGGTTTTAACTGCGAGATCGGATGGTCACATGACCACAAGTATGCAATTTGCATACTTACGGCCACATCACAACTAGATGTGCTTGGCCTCGCTTAATTCACTTTAATTGAGTGAGGTTGAGCACGTCTAGTTGATACATATTCGCACTTATGCAAATCGCATACTTGCATTCACCTGATCACTCGCTATCACCAGCAATACTGGAGAATTCCAACAGTGTATGGTGTGCATGCTGTAATGGTCGAGAAGTCTGCATTCGCAGAATGTGTTTCTTTTTAAGTTACTTTCCTTTTTAGACTTGTGGTCTTCGGTGATGTTTCATGCATCAAAGACATCAAAATGGTGCACAGGATTCATGAATTTTATGCAAAACCCCGAGTTACCATTTTTTCTGCCTTTAACTGGTTTTGTGACTTTATAGCAGGAAAGTTACAGGTTCCGCAAAATGTCACAACAATTGAGCCAAAATAACTGATGTACATACTGTAAAATCACTCCAGGTGGGGATTGGAATAGAGTTGCACCAAATTTTGTGACTTTTTTAAAAAGTCTTATTTCATGAATTTGTCTAATACATCTGGAAAAGCCAGATTGATGTAAATTAATTTATTAAAAAGTCACTAATAGTAATATTCAAACAAGTGGATGTTTGAGTTCAGAGGTTTCGGCCAAACATTTTAAAAAGTTCAGTTCTGGTATTAGAACAGTACCCGAACTTGCACCCCATTGAGATGTGTGACAATGTGGCAAACACAGGCTCTGATCGGCAGTAATATCAATACTGCTGGTCAAAGAGCTGTGGTTCCCATGCTGTCAAATAACAGCATGTGAGCCAGCAGCTGTGACCGGCAGTAAAAAGGTTATCATTGGTCACAGGTGTCGACTGATGGGAGAGTACTACTCTCATCAGCGTATGCTTCCTTTCACTGGTAGCAGCGAGAGCAGGTGAGGCTGATGAGAGTATTCATCAGCCGGCACCTGTGCTATAAATGAAAAAAAATGATGTGGGATCTCTTCTATTCTTGGAAAGTGAAGGCAAAACCAACAGCTGTGGAATACAGCTCCCAGCTGTCAGCTTTATCATGACTGTTTATAAAGAATAGAGGGGTCCCAAGCCATTTTTTAACTTATTAAAATAAATAATTAAAAAATGATTGGAGATTGCACCCTCATTTTTGACAACCAGCCAAGCTACAGCAGACAGCTGTGGCTTGTATTCTCAAACTGATAAAGGCCCATGGATATTGACCCCCCAGCCTAAAAATAGTAGCCCGCAGCCACCCTCACCTATTAAATGCACCAATTCTGGTGCTTTGCCCACCTCTTTCCACTTACCCTGGTGCGGTGGCAAGTGGGGTAATATATTTGGTGTTGATGTCAGCTTTTTCATGTCGACTGACATCAAGCCCAGGGGTTAGTAATGGAGAGCTGTCTATAAGACACCCCCATTGCTAACCTCATAGTTAGTTTATAAAAAAGACACAGCCAGAATAAAGTCATTTAATTGAAATAAAGACACTAACTCCTTAATTTGAAATAAAGGTAACTCACCTTTACGCATAATCCATTGATGCCATGTCCCCTGTAAAAGACAGAAAATAATAAACCAAACCATATTCCTCACCTGTCAGACGTAAAGATAACCCTCTGATGCCCATATCCCTTGTAAAAAAAACAAAAATAATAGACCATCATGTTCCTCACTTGTCCAACAAGAAGATAATCCATATCTGTCCCATGATGATCTGGATGATTTGGAGAGCAGTAACATCAGTGACTGCTCTCCCCGCCAGCCGGCTCACACTGAGACAGGAGTGTAATCACACTCTTGCAGTGTGTAGCCCTGAGCTCCAGTGAGAAAGGTCACCAGAGTTCATAGTCACCAGAGTTCATAGTATTTGTATGCCAAAATCAGGAGTGTCTCCAAAACACAGAACAGGTGTCAATCTTTCAATTATAATTTTTCTCTGTAAGTTCCACTCTTGATTTTGGCACAGATACAATCATTGATACAAAAATACTGACCAAATATTGATATGTGCATAAGCCCTTAGTGTAAGGTTCCCTACAAGAACATATGATTACTTAAATAAATTTCTATCTTGAAAGACTCTCCCTTTAATATTCTATGCTATTATTCCCTTTGGTAATTTGTCACCATAGTCAGCACATCCTAGTTCCTAGGAAGAATTAGGTAACTATACAATGCAAAGTAATAAACGTGTTTAAACATGAGAAAATAAGGAAACTGCATTGTCACAGCAAATATTATTTAAAGTTCGAGTAACTCATGAAGGAGAAAAAATAAGAAAATGAATACCAATGAAATGCATAGTATTGAAACATTTCATAGAAATATTGAATAAATGTGTCCTCTTTATTTGAACTTTTCTTATTCATTTTGTTTCTAGAACATTAGATATACTAAAGGAGTTTTATCATTTGGCATTCGGCCCATAAAAGAGCACAAGGACCACCAAAGTGGTTTTCTCACTTAGGAGACAAAGCTCTAAACTGCTTTAACACGTGTCAAATGCGTCCCAGTGTTAGTAACCTAGTTCTGTAAGATATTTAACTATATTCTCTTGGTACATTGGGTTATTTATTTAATGAATTCATCTCGCATTCCTGTGCTATGCATTGCAGCTCAACATGATGGGAATATCACCAAGTGGCACGAAGCTTATTTCCAAAAACCAAGACCATATTTTACAAATGAAGGTTTTCCAAATCCATCATGTCCAGATGGAACAAACCGTTTCTCCAGCAAACAGGAAGTATATGTCATTGGAGCTGACAATACTTGCATGCTACAAGACAATAAAGAAAAATTCTGTAATGGACCCTTAAAGCCAAGAAAACAGTACTTGTAAGTTTCTCAGCAAAATATTTATAGTAGCTTTAATTTTCAAAGTTGGTTTTAAGTTTGCTTCACAACACATATGCCAGCAGTGCTTCTCACCAGCCGCAATACCGCTGTACTTTACTCTTCTAGTTCAATATGTATTTACATGTTGCAATTCATTGTCTGAAGAAGGTCTGTGGTTACAGACCGAAGCATCACTGTGTGTTTAACTGAGATTGCTTTCTAAAGAGAGAATCTATGTTATCATTACTACTTGAAGTGCTGCGTAACTTTATTTTCTATCTTTGTGACAGGTTATGAATATCAGATTGGTGTGGTCTGTCATCTGGCACGTCCAACAATCAGCTGCTAACATCTTTGGCATCAGCCAGATCTATACAGTTTACAGTGTGGAACATCAACCCTCTGTCACACTATTTAGGGCCAGTTCCTGAGTTCCACAGACCAGCAAATTAAAATGAATAAATCTGCAGTACACAGCAGCACCACTAAACAGAGTGATGGAGCAGTGCTGTTCCACTTCGCCACACTGTTTACTTCTGGTCATCGGTATCAGTATAGTGGAAAAACCCTTTAAATGCATTCATTTGTGGAACAAGATTAATCTCCATTTACACTGCAAAATTATTATGAATGAGATTTTCTAGCTTGGGTGTAACCACAATAGGTGCAGGTGCTGCAATCACACCCGGACCTGGAGTCCAAGGGCCTCTAAAGGTCCTCTTTGCTCATATGAAAACACTTACTATTAAAGTTTTGTGATAATTAGGGCTCTGTTGGAGATTTTGCATTGATGTCCACAAGTATCAAGTTACACCATTGGCTACTAGGAATACTCGCTTTACCATAATGGTGCCATTTAAACAAGCTGATGATTACCCAATGAGCAAGCCTAATGCTTGATAGTGAGGGTGATCAATGACTGGAACAGGCTGTCACAAGAGGTGGTGAGTTCTCCTTCAATAGAAGTCTTAAAACAGAGGCTGGACAGACATCTGTCTGGGATGATTTAGTGAATCCTGCTTTGAGCAGGGGGTTGGACCAGATGGCCCAGGAGGCCCCTTCCAACTCTATCATTCTATGATTCTATGATTCTATGCTTCTTTGTCAGGAGAAGTAATCTTTTGACTTGCATAAAGATTATCATTCTTGGCAATGTGTCGTCTTAGGTAAACAGGACCTATGCTGCCGAGAACAATGGCAGCCTCTGCACACTGATCCATTTGCTTAGGGTCATTGTCTTGTTGGAAGGTGAACCTTCGGCCAAGTCTGAGGTCCAGAGGTCCAACTGTTTGCTTTGCCTTTGCTGGTTATTAAAAATGGGGGGACCCTAAAAAAATGTGATTAAGTCCCCAATATTTTAATAACCAGCTAAGTCAAAGCAGAAAGCTGGAGGCTGATATTAATAGGCTGGGAATGGTCATGGTTATAGGCACCTTCCCAGCCTAACAAGACCAGCCCTCTAATGTATCCATTAGATGTGCCAATTCTGGTGCTTAGCCTTGGTTCTTCCCGACTTCCCTAGTTCGTTGGCCGTCGGGGTAATGGAATTGTGGGGTTGATGTCAACAACTGGCACTGACATCAAGCCAATGGGTTAATAATGTAGAGGTGTCGGACAGACACCCCCATTACTAACCCAATAGTCAAAATAAATAAATACACAAAATTCCTTTACTTGAAAAAAATCACCCCCCGACAATGTCTCATTTTCACCAGTTTGTTAAAAAAAAATGAAAAATCCACACCGGTCCACAGCAATCCAAATGGAGGTCCCACGACAATCCCCGTCTTCTTCGTCCAGTGTATGGAGCCCTGTTCAGAAAACGAAGCTCCATAGACTAGAGTAGCAGCTGCTGATGGATCTTGCGCTGCACTCCATGAGACCCAGCCACTATGAACGGAGTTGACACCATTTTCCACTTTGTTTTCAAGGTTCCCTAACAATAAATTGATCATAGGAACCCTATTGATCAGTTGTAATATGTAGCAAGTGTTCATTCTCCATTGCCTCCATTAAATGAAGCATTACACAGTTCTAATTGAAACTGGGATTAGAAGGTTGCTGTGCAATACACAGATGTGGTAGGTCCTCCAGAGCAAGTTAATGGAGATGGAGTCTTCGTTAGGCACAATTCTTTACATGTCTGTTGTTCCTGAGATACATGCTACAATACATTATTATATTAATATCTAGCTGAGAAGTGAAAGTTGTTACTGAAATGGCTTTATGGATTTGCCTTAAAGTACTACTCCAGGGTTTTTTTTTTATTTAATCACCAGATAAATATCAGTTACAGTGGGTACGGAAAGTGTTCAGACTCCTTTAAATTTTTTACTCTTTGTTTCATTGCAGCCATTTGGTAAATTCAAAAAAGTTCATTTTTTTCTCATTAATGTACACTCTGCACCCCATCTTGACTGAAAAAAAACAGAAATGTACAAATTTGTGCAAATGTATTAAAAAAGAAAAACTGAAATATCACATGGTCATAAGTATTCAGACCCTTTGCTCAGTATTGAGTAGAAGCACCCTTTTTAGCTAGTACAGCCATGAGTCTTCTTGGGAATGATGTAACAAGTTTTCACACCTGGATTTGGGGATCCTCTGTCATTCTTCCTTGCAGATCCTCTACAGTTCCGTCAGGTTGGATGGTGAATGTTGGTTGACAGCAATTTTCAGGTCTCTCCAGAGATGCTCAATTGGGTTCAAGTCAGGGCTCTGGCTGGGCCAGTCAAGAATGGTCACAGAGTTGTCCTGAAGCCACTGCTTTGTTATTTTATCTTACCCTAAGGTCATTGTCTTGTTGGAAGGTGAACCTTCGACTAAGTCTGAGGTCCAGAGCACTCTGGAAGATGTTTAAATCCAGGATATCTCTGTACTTGGCCGCATTCATGTTTCCTTCAATTGCAACCAGTCATCCTGTCCCTGCAGCTGAAAAACACCCCCATAGCATGATGCTGCCACCACCATGATTCACTGTTGGGATTGTATTGGGCAGGTGATGAGCAGTGCCTGGTTTACTCCACACATACTGCTTAGAAAAAGTTCTATCTTCGTCTCATCAGACCAGAGAATCTTATCTCTCATAGTCTGGGAGTCATTCTTGTGTTTTTTAGCAAACTCTATGCAGGGCTTTCATATGTCTTGCACTGAGGAGAGGCTTCCTTCGGGCCACTCTGCCATAAAGGCCCAACTGGTGGAGGGCTACAGTGATAGTTGACTCTGTGGAACTTTCTCCCATCTCCCTACTGCATCTGTGGAGCTCAGCCAGAGTGACCTTGGGGTTCTTTTTTACCTCCCTCATCAAGCCTCTTCTCCCATGATTGCTCAGTTTGGCTGGACGGCCCGGCCTAGGAAGACTTCTAGTGGTCCTAAACTTCTTCCATTTAAAGGGAATCTGTCACCCCATTTTAGCCATATCAGCTAAAGATATGACTGAATAGTGCGTCCCATAAGCAAGCTATCGGTATGTAGCTTATATCCTGATACCCCCGTTTTGATAGCAAAATACCTTAGTAAAGTTGGGATTAGTTTTTGTAAATCAGTGCGTTCTGGAGGGCGGCGTTTTCTCTGTCCTCCCCCCCGCTCCTCGGC
>VIAB01002311.1:153908-165045 GCA_009801035.1 Oophaga pumilio
AGCGATCTCGCTATGTGAGACGGGCCCTTAACTCTCCCAATTTTACATAGAAAAGTGGAATTCCTTTGTCTGATAATTCAGAAAGTCTAATAAAATGGTATTTGTTTAAGCCCAGAGCTGTAAAATAATTCAGACTTTCACAAGACCAGAAATAGTGTTGAGCAAAATGATTTTGCTGGATTTTGGTTCAGCAGTCACGTTGGAAGTCCAACCTCCTACTACATCCCCAAAACCTCCTCCAATTGGTAGGCTGTTGGGGTGTCATTACATTGTGGTGCGCTGCACGAATGATGTCGCAGCAGCCAGTTAATCACAAATTTCTGCAATTGCAAATCAACTCTATTAATCTAAATCAAATTTCTTCTATGACAAGTACATTGACTTCAATAACACACATCCAGCCAGATAGAACAGTCACAGAAATGACAGAAACAAATCTGCCATGTGCAAATATTTTCTATGACATTCCAGCAGTTCAGAATATATAGTAATTTGGCACTTATCCCATTGATGCCAGATTAAAGGGGTTGCCCAGGCTATTCACAAAAGTCTGCAGTCTTCTGAATTTTCACATTGCGCAAAGTGCGATGACTACTAGTATGCGATTTGCATACTACCGGCCACATTCTGACTAGACATACATGGTCTTGATCAATTCACTTGTATTGCGTGCCCCTAGTTTGCATAATGAATACCATCAAATACTGAATAAAAAAAAGAAAAAACGCTTCTGCAGGCAGTTGTCAGCCGTAACACCTGCGCTGCAGCATAATCGCATGGTTACTGTGCACTTAATCCCTTTTGTAGATTTACTTGCAAGAGGAAAAAAAGTCATTTTGAAAATGGTGCCTGCGCGGTAGCAGCTATCGGTTTGCATAAGAATCCGATAGCTGCTGTTGCGCAGGCGCCGGCGGCACCATCTTGATGGAGAAGGAAAAAAAGTCCTCCAAGATGGCGCTGCCCATGCCTGCGCAGTAGAAGCTCTCGGAGATTACCGATAGCTGCTACTGCGCAGGTGCGGGCGGCGCCATCTTGCTGGAGAAAAAAATGTCCTCCACCAAGATGGCGCCGCCAGCGCCTGTGCAACATCAGCTATCGGTGTGTATAGAGGCGATCTCCGAGAGCTGCTACTGCGCAGGTGTGGGTGGCGCCATCTTGGAGGAAATTTTTTTTTTTACTCTCCAGCAAGATCGCGCCGCTGGCGCCTGTTCAGCAGCAGCCATCGGATCTCTCTACAAATCGATAGCTGCTACTGCGCAGGCGCGTCGGGCGCCATGTTCAAAATTACTTCTTTTTCCTGCAAAAGGGATTAAGTGCACAGTAAACATGCGATTATGCTGCAGCGTTGGTGCCATGGCCGGCACCTGCCTGCAGAAGGTTTTTTTTTTTTTTTCATTCAGTATGTGATGATATTCATTGTGCAAACTAGGGGGAGGTCAGTGAGGGATCAGTGACCTGTCAGCAGTCTGCATTATGAATATCTAATCAGAGCACACATACATGAACCCCGCCTTAGGACAAGAAAATCTCATTAACACAAAACTGAAAATAAAGATTAAGAAACAACCATGAGATGGATTTCATCTTGTGGCTGCATCATTATAATCAGTGTAAGAGTGCCGACCTGACACGGAGTGTAGGTTACTGTGTACAATCCTGCTGACAGCTTCCCTTTAAGATACATTATGAAATTCTGTTTAGCACTAAGGGGAGCTTAGGAGTGCACTGAAGACTGTTATTACTATTACCATCAATGTATATTTAGAATATACTGATTAAATTAATTACTACATGGAGCTGAGGAGCTCAACGTGGTGTTCAAAGGTGAACATTAAAAGGGTTGTCCTCTTTTCATGAAAGTGAACCTCAAGCTCTGTGAAATACCTAAAATTACAAATACAGCAGGTCCTCTCCCTCCTTGAGTCCAACACAAGTTTCCCACTACACCTGTGGTCTTAGTGTTTTGGCTGCAATGGTGGCATCACTTCAACACCACACATGTAATCAGTGATTGGTTACAGCGGTAATGCGTGCTGTCAAGATTTTGTCACCGATACAAGCAAAACACTGACCAGAGCTCAGTGCGAAGCATGTGTTGGACCCAGAGAGCGGGAGGACCTCCTGTGTCGGTTTTCTGGGGTATTATACATTCTACTACATATAAAGTCCAAAAGAACAAATATGTACAATCTAGAAGTTTGTGTTTATTGTGTTACATATTGTATTAGTATTTGTTTCTCAGTAACATTTCATGATATCATTCTGACAGTACTCCACGTTGGTAATGAATTAATTTGTGCTTCCAGATATTCTTCCTTTTTCTTTAGACGCAAGGACATATATGTCATCCAGTAAGTCAGCTATGGAGCAGTTGTGTGCATTTCCATCCAGAGTCAAAGGATCTCGTATTTCCATCAAGCACTTCCAATGGAAGCTGAGATGGAAACACTAGACTCTAGGTAGTATATGGTTAAGCAGACAAAATACCACATAAATATTACTTCGGTTTCACATTCGGCATCAGAATCAATTATAATTTACATTCACCCCATTATGCATATTTCAATAGTTATACATGTATTTAATCTGTGATACTGATCATTAACCATATACTATGCAGCATTTGCCTGTGTTAACATTTCAGGATAACTTATAGATTAATTGGTTTAAGGTCCATTATATGTGACAATTTAATGGTACCATATAAAAGAAAACCATTTTTCTTTTTTATTTGATTGAGCACTCTATCTAAACAATTATTTTTATTTTCTGTCACTTTCACTCAATTCATTCAAAAATTGTTTTGATTGGCCATACGTCAGTAAGCTTTCATTGATTTCATAGTAAACTATTTTATTTTTCTAGAATAATAGTAACCTATGAATTACCCTTAGTCCAGACAATTTATCAAAAAAAATGACAGTAAAACAATATGAGTGTGAAACCAGGTCCAAAAAAAGTTGGGACACTGGGCAGTATGGATTCTCTTGTTAATATGCATTACTGTTAGTACTGGGCAAGTTCTATATATATGGCAGACTGTGCTAAGGTCGTTTCCTATTTTTGCACCTGGTTTCACATTTATATTGTCTGATTGGTTGGCTATACTGGTTATATTTTATGCATTAATAATATTAATGTGTTTACCACTTTGAGTGTAAATTATTTGTACCCACCCATTCCAGTTTGTTTTATTTATGCAATGAGTAAGGCCGTACGTCAGAAACTCGTCTGCGAGTTCTAATTCTTGGATTTTAATGGATTGATAATGAAAGCTGGATTTAATGACCCTTTGTTAGTTTTTCTGTAAATTTTTTCACCCATTCCATTGTTACATTTATTATGATGGATGTTGTGGTATGCTCATGTAAGACCATAAGGTATGACCCCGCAGTGCCATATTTAGATTTTTAAAGAGGTGCTTTTAAAAAAATCCTAATGTTTTAATTGTACATTTTATTTTAGTAGAAGTATCATACTGCAAAACTAAATTTGGTTTTCTTTAAATTATGTGCTTGAAAGTGCTATATTTTATGTTCAGCCGCCTTAAGTTCTTCAGCTCACTTGTCCTTCTTTTACATCCAACCTTCTTTCCCTGAAGAACTGTCTGATAAGAAGATTAAATACAGATGTAGCAGGCAGCAATTGCTTTCATCCGTAGGGCATTGTACTGCTTTGTTCTGTCTCTAAGGATCGCAACTTGATGCTCTTAATAGGCAATGTGTTTTTAACAGATGCATGTTCTCCTCTAATTTGAGCTCAGGAACTGATGCTATATTTGGAGGCATAGGTAGCAGGTACCAGCTGACAACCGGCACCTGCCATATCTGTATTTTCAATAGAAAATGACACTTTTTATTAGTAGCTATTTGTATAAAACTATATAGCACTTTTTTAGATTTTTGTTTTGTTAACTTGAGAAAAATGGATGTCTTTCTATGTGACAATATGACTGTCTGTCATATAAATAACTTTATGCCGTACCAACCATGTTAAATTCCTTTATAAGGAAAAATATTTCCCCAGGCTTTTTCTCCTAATGTTTGTCACTTAAAGTTCTTCTACTGGGTGGCTTCCATTCACCTCCTGATTTTTCTGTTGAGACAAGAAGGAATCCTGCATCAAAGATGGCTGTCACAGTGGCATGGAGAGCAGTTATAAATCTGTGCCATGTCTACACAGGACAGAAAAGGTTGGGTTTAGACTTACAACTGCTCTTCCATTGCCCCTACGGTGTCCATCGTTGATGCAGGAGGACCAGAACGCTGGCAGCATGAGGCAAATTGAAGGCACCAAGTAGGGTAAGTATATATGACATATGCCGGGTGGAAGGTCGCCTTAATGTTTTATAAATGTAGACAGATTAGTAGAGAAGCCTCCAACAGGCCCAAGCATTTCTACAATTGACCTCCTAGATCTACTAAAAGAAAACTTGTTTAGAGCTAACTACTTGCCACTATTAGTAACCTATAGACCATTGGTGATAGGTCTTTTTTGTACAATAATATCAATATACAATGAGATTAAAATTGGACATGCATATAGATGAAAGGGAGGCCCTTGGAACTTCCAATGGTATGCCATGGAAGTCTGGTCTGAGATGATTTAAGTGTTAGCTAGCAGAGCTATTTACCTGTGGTAGGTCTGTGTTGGACTTTTGGCAGGATAAATGAGTAGACTGTAGAACACCCGCTCTAAATAGTTTATATCTTTAGAGTGTTTGTCTCTTTAGAGGAAATGACAATTTGCCATGCACTTTTCACACATACAAGGGGCTTAAAGGAAATATGTCAACAAGTTTTTGCTACCTCATCTGAGAGCAGCATGATGTAGACAAAAAGACCCTGAATCTATTGATGTATCACTTAGGTTGCTGTGTGCAGTAGTTCTGAAACAATCAGAGTTTTAAGATTTAGCAATGCAGCAGAGCTGAGAAAGCTAAGCCCTCCCACACCTTGCTCTCTGTGTACATTGTCTATAGGCTGTGAGCTGCCTATGAGAAGTTGGGCAGAATCGGGCTTGCAATCATGCACCAACTAGTCACAGCAATGATATCCTACTGATAAATCCTTCAGTTTAAGTAAACAACAGCACAAAGCCAGACATGTGACACATCCTTGAATTCTGTGTTTTAACTTCTAACTCATGCTGTCCTCAGATACATAGTAAAAACCTGCTGAGTGCTGACAGATTCCCTGTAATGCACAGCTTGGAAATACTTGTTGTCATGGGATTTGTGAACATGGGAGTCAGTGGTTGCAATGTAGGTGCTCAGCCCCCAATGATAACTCAAAGCTTGAAATGGATTTTGTAGTAATAAGCTACAGCAACATAAATGTTTTTCCTGAAGGGACGACTATTGGCCGGAAAATGCAATTTTAATTTGTGACCATTTATATGCTCATACAGAGAAATGCATTGTTCTGACTCAGAGAGGTGTACATATGAACTAGTTGGGATTATGGACATAAGTTGTCTATATTTCCCATTCCTTAGAAGGAGACTACCTTCTTACTTGTCCTATTAAAGGGGGTTTGAGCTACTCAGCTGATATTAATATATAGCAAATCGTTTCCTCTACACTAGGCTGGTTCCACTCATCCATGAAACAAGGACCATTCTTGCATCAGAAAACCTAAACTGAGTGACCACTGGATCTCCTGATCTGAACTAACTTCATATGTTCCAATGAAGCAGGTAGCTCAAGTTGGGAGACCAGGTGGTTGGGCTAGGTCTTCCAATGCGATAGCGGTCCACATTTCACACAGGCACAGAAAGGTCATGAGTGATAAACCTCCTTGTACAATACCATAGTTAGACACATGGACATGAGCTGTCCACATTGGACATCGCACAAATTAAATACTTTAAATACTTTAAGAGCGTTAACATATGCTCCTCTAAGTGTGTAATTATTTGTAATTAATAAATGGGTTGGGTTTTTAAGTAAAATTTGGATATTTGTTGAATGAAATGTAGGCAGATTGCATAAATTTTTCAATGACAGAACAAGTTTGCCTATAGATTTACAATTCAAAGAGATCCTTTATATAACATATTTGTTTTCTTTTAATTCCCTTAACAATTAAAATATATTTATGAAGAAGTGCTTAGTTTATTGCAATATTAGTGAATGTGGAGTACATCCTGTCCAGCAAATTCATGATATTTTCAGGCAGTTTTTGTGTTCCATGTCACTTGATACATTGCCCCCTCACTATCTTCATATTTCACATAGAATTTTTCAGTAAATATCTATTTCTATATTGTGCCAGTGCCCACCATACTCGCAATGTCAAAACAACAGGCATGATACATCTTTCAGCAGATATTGTTTAGTAAAACTGCAGCCTTCAGGATGTACAGGTCATTCTACCATTTCAACAATGTTTAAAAATAAGGAAATGTATAGAGAGCTAACAAGACCATTGTTTATGTTTGGAAAACTGGATTTCACCATTGTTTCTATGTTCCTCTAAAATTGTAATTCAATACTTTTCTTCCACATCCAGCTTCATTTAACTTAAAAATCTTTGAATTCATGAAGACTGTTGTTTTGCACACTAGTCTTTATCTAAAGACTATTAGATGGAGCAAATGTATGAAGAAGCGTACCCCACTTTATTTTTGTGGATTCTTGGGGTGTTGTGCACCAGAAATAAAATATTTTTAATGTAATTTATGCCAATTTCTAATAAACATTATGTTGAATCTGTCAGGCTGTGGAAGGCAATATCCTTCCTGGTAATCCTTACCAACTCAGTCTAAATATATGAAATATAAAAACAGAATATTTGTGACATTTTAGGAGGAAAGCTCATATAAAGTGTTTGATAAATTTCTCCCATAGTCTTTAAAATGTTTCCAAAGTATTTGAAGCTTCAACAAGTAAACCATAATCTTTTTCGAAAGACAAAATTCTATATTTGCAGAATATAGTGACAAGGCATATACGGTATTTTACATCTACTGCGTATACTTGCTCCCTTTGCTTCTTCTCCTGATACCAGGCAGTGCTGTACCTTTGTTGCAGGCAATGTGGGGCGATAATTCATCATTTCTGCTTAATATTCTGAGACATGTGGTGCTGTCCAGGCAGAGGTCTTGGTGTTTAATTCCTGACTATGGGTTTCAAATTAGAGATGAGCGGATTGATTAGCGGAGGTTGGATTTCAAGTCAAATTTCCACAAATTTGAAGTTTCATGCAAATTTGAATATTTTGAGATTCAATTTGCGTTTTGTACAGTGAAATAATTTGCTCTGCACCAATCATGAGAGCTCAGGCAAACGTAATTTTGCATTGGAGCCGGGCTTCCCTATAATGCCTAGCAGTTATGATGTCTTACAGATTATCATGCCTTCTACAGTGCTAGTCAGTACCTGGCTATCACGCATGTAAGATCTTATGGTCACTGGAATCCTCTTTCTCTCTCTCTTCTGTAGATTGTAAGCTCTTATGATAAGTGGGGTTCTCTCCCTTTTGCCTATAAAGTGTAGACTCTTATGGTAATCAAGGTTTTTTCATTTTCTCCTCTTACCTAAGTGTATTTTTTGAGGATTTCCAAGCTTTCCAATATTGAAATTCACTGCAAGTAAAATTTTGGGGGAAAATTCGGCAAATTTGAATGTCAAAAGATTCGTTCTTCTTTATTTCTAATTACCCTCTTATTTGAGTAAGCTTGGGTGGGGCTTCACGCAATAAAAACCTGCAGTTCACTTTCTCCATTGCCAGTTATAAGTTTATCTTACGCTGCAAAAAAGCCAAGAAGCCAGCGCTGTCTATGGTCAGCACGCAATATATAAAGTGCATATGCTCATATTGATTTCTAACTGTACTTTAAAATGAGACATTTAGTAAACAATTGATCAATTCTTTGAGCCACCCCGCCATGTCACGGCATTCTCATATGGGGCAGTCCTACTCTACGTTTTTTATATATGCTGTGCCATTAAGGCCTCCTAAAAGCAAGACTATATTAAATGCAAACGTACCTGAAGCATATCTGAATCACTCCCATGGCTCCAGAAGGACGATCGCAAATAAAGGCCAACCAGGTCCGAACATGACATTTCAGATCTGACCTCCACACTGCCAAACCAGCAACCATGGATGAAGGGTGAAACTGGCCCAGACACAGGTGCATAATTAAATAGAGCATATCTTATAAATATGATCAAGATAAGTGGAAAGACTACATCGGTGAAAATTAAGCCATATTTCTGGTGCATTTACTTTCATAAATATGCCCCAATTTGTTTTGCATGGAAGACTTTCTTGAATGTGAGGGCAGTAGGTAATGTATTCTTGTAGACAATTTAGGCTCATTCTTGGTAGGTAGGAGGTGCTGGCAGGCTTGGACTCCCCCAAAGGAGAATAGGAGAGACATCCGGTGGGCCCCTGTGCGAGAGTAGTCCACCACCCTCCAATATGATCAGTACTTGTCACAATATACTTGAATTACTATGTGCAGACAAAGACAACATCTTATTCATGTAACAATCTACCCAGTTCATTGTAATATAAATTTGTGATTGAGGATAATGTCATGTAGCTGAAAAGTGGGGCCCTGGAGTTGGCTACTAGTGGGCCCTAGGCACCCCAATCGGACACTGGGTGCCGGTATAGTGTACAGATAGGTATGTATGTGTGTATTAGTCTTGTTTTGAATTTTTGTCCATAGTGTCCATATCATAACTACTTTGAATAACTACAGTCATATCTGCTTAGATTTATTCTACATATGCCAATGTAGAAAGTACTGACCTTGCCTTACAGCTAGCACAGCTGCCTGAGCAGTGCGAACCTCTGTAATTAGGATTGGGATAATCAGCACATTTTGCTGAATTTTGTAGAATACAAGATACTTATGTAAACAATATATGCAATTTAGCTGTTCAGTACTATTTAAGTACCATTCACTGTTCCCTTTTATGCATAGTAAAATACAGTTATGATGTCATAAGCGCTTAGATATTTGACCAAGTCTTAAGCCCATATGAAAAGTATACAATAAACTCCCCAAGACACCGGATTTTGCTGTGATATTAATATGTATAAGGTAATTCCCTTTTAAGTTCATGTACCCACTCTCCGTTAAGAAATCAATTTCTGCTTTATATGACACTGTGACATTAATCTGCTTTGGCAACAGAAATGCATGGTTTCTCAGTGTATGCCTGAACTGTAATATGAGCAAAATAAGACCTTTTCTAGACTAAAACCCCAGACATGAAACTGTACACCAAATAAAGGATATCCACAGTTTAAAATAAAAATCTTTTTTTTTTATTTAATAATAAAAAAAAAGGCTGACACACAAATACCCAAAATGTAATATTCGGCCACATGCATCCATAAATTAGATTTTTTATGGTTGACATGGAAATAAGCGTTCTTACTGCAGACACATTTGTTAGTCTACATGCACAGAGGTAAAGGTTACTTAGGCAGGGTGTAGGATGTCGAATTATATCTGAAAAGAAACAAAGACAGCAATATGTTCTTACTTGTCAGGGATATTTGTAATGTATGAAATTGCTTAACTCGATGCTGTCTAGCTTTTCCATAAGGTGGACAAGATATAGGGGGAAAGTACATGTTTTTCACTTAATTAAAGCAATGGTCTGACTAGTGAGAAGGCAGTTTTTAGACCAAACTAGGTGGTAGGAAAGCATAGTGTAATTCCAAGTAAGGTTAACATAAAGAATTTTGTTAAAACTAGCCATTTGACCGAAACGTTTCTTATTTGTCTGAATATTCTATGTCTAATAAATTTCCTTTAATAACTCCTATACGAGTGCCAAGTGTCTTTGCAATTCAGTTGACGGATTTGGTTATCCAACTTGTGCACCAGTATATCTCCAGAAGTGCCTCGTTTTCTTCTTTTGGTGAGATGTGAACCTAGCACGACAAAGCAACGAGTGCTAACCATTGAGTCACAATTAAGTTCATTACAATTTTGGGAGCGACCATCTGATTTGTCCATTATTCTAATGGCTAAGGGCATCTTAAAGTGAACCCCTTATGTGGTTTCTATAACGAAAAAGGAAAACTAAGGTCATCTATGTAAAGTCGCTGTGATGTTGATTAAATTCATAACTTTCTTTTAGAAATCTGTGGTTTTGTTTTAGAGAAATCCATTATCAAATGTTTTATGCAAATAATCCACAAGTGCAGCAGGGCTGGAGAACGGACTTACAGTTCTCCTGCCTCTTTTCTCTATTGCCCACCCACTGCCTGACAGATTATTCCTGTATCAGTGACCGGCCTCCTTCACCTGAGATCTAGCGCAAGCATCATTATTTCTTAGGGCATGAAGAAGACTGTCAGTGCCTGGTGTAATCTGCAAACCGTGCAGATCAGCAATAACGGTGCTTGCGCTAGATCGAGAGTGGGTGAAGTAGGTCACTGGAGAAAGAGTGACCTGTCAGTCACAGGCAGGAGGCGGGGAATAAGGAATTGTGGCAGGACAGCAGTCTGGCAATCATAAGCAGGGAATGAGAAATTGTGGCAGGACAGCAGTGTAGTGCCAGTCATGCTGCACTTGAGCTCATATACATAGAGATTTGAGGATGGATTACTCTAAATCGGAATAAGAATTTCTAAAAGAAAGGTAAGGATTTAATCAACATTACATTAACTTTACAAAGACAACAGGTTCCCTTTAAGGAAAATTTGGGTGTGGTAGGAATGATGTCTACTTTTGTTCATACAGTTCCTACCTAAAATAATAATATACTTATCTGCTATGACTTAGCAGGTACATAGTTATAAGTAGAATTGTAGCCAAATCTAGCCAGTTGGCCCCTTGCTAAGTCATACTTGTGCTCAAAATTACTAGAATGTTTACTAATGATCCTCTTGAAACCAGGTTTATTTATAATATAAAGTTGGCAGCTGATGTTTAGAGCCCTCATGATATGTGTGTAGCAATCATCTGATTCTAACATCAAGTCACAATGTCGGTCATGTAGTAAATGTCATGTGAAAGTAATAATGCAAATAGGAAAATAATTAACAATGTGTACTTTATATTAACTAAGAATAATCAATTATTTTACCATCTATTCTAACAGCGCCAGCATTATTTAACCCCTTAAGGGCCAGGGATATTTCAGTTTTTGAATTTTTTTTTT
>VIAB01002312.1:46975-64870 GCA_009801035.1 Oophaga pumilio
GAGCCCCAGCTCAGAAGCTGCCTCCAGCATATTCACAACAGTTGTACTTCAGAAAGGCAAATTTTAATGGACTTAGAAAGAAGTAGGAAACGTCCAATGGCTGGATGTTTTAAAGGACAGAGATGTCCAAGAAGGATGGGAGATTTTGCTAAATTAAATTCTCACTGCACAATCGATAATAATCCAGAAAAAAGGAGGAATTAGAAGCATTTAAAGAGACCAGGGTGGATGAACACAGAACTTAATCACTTGTTAAAGAGGAAAATGAAATGTATATTAAACGGAAAGAGGGGAGCTTATCTAAAGAAGAATATAATTCTGTTTGCAGGGAATGCAGGGCAAGTGTTAGAAGAGCTAAAGCCAGCAATGAAGTGAGGCTTGCAAGGGAGACTAAAAGTAGTAAAAAAGGATTTTGGGGTTATGTCAAAAGCAAAAGAAAAATCAAAGATGCTACAGGATTTTACAGGATGAAAAGGGTGAAGTGGTCAAAAATGATGTTGAGAAGGGCGAACTTTTAAATTCCTATTTTGCATGTGTGTTCTCTAACAAAGAAATTGTAACATTAACTGATATTCACAGTGCCATCACTGGTGAGGAGACACTTAGCTAATTTAAATGAATTTAAATCTCCTGGTCCTGATGAATTGTATCCTAGGGTACTGAAAGAGATAGCAGAGGAAATTGCTGAACCACTAGCCAGAAACTTTGAAAAATCATGGCGAACAGGAGAAGTCCAAGAAGATTGGAAAAGGGCAAATGTTGTCCATAGCTTCAAAAAAAGGAAAGAAGATAGAGCCAGGAAATTAAAAGTCAGTGAGCCTTACTTCTATACCAGGAAAGATCTTTGAGCAATTTATTAAACATCATGTATGTACTAAGAATGCGTGAGAGGTGTGTGGAGTATGGCGTCCCCCAAGCGCCTCAACGCACGTTTCGTCTCTTCGTCGCCTCCTGACATAAGAGACGAAATGCACGTTGAGGCGCTTGGGGGACGCCACACTCCACACACCTCTTACATAAGTGCTCTTTACATAATACTATTGCAATGCGTGACTTTGCTACACTCTGCATGAGTAATGAGATATAACATAGGCATTAGCATTAGGTGTCAGATATGCACTTTTTTCATGGGATGTACTGTTTAGAGTGTTGGGTTATTGGTCCCTATATTAGATGGCAGTAGCCTAGTAATAAATGTCTTACCAATTTATCATCATGATGAATACTGAATATTTTTTCAGATGGCTTCAATAAAATTGTTTTTGATTGGCACTTTATACTGAATTGTTCTTTTGTGGTTGATTACTATTGGCAGTTTATGTGCCTCGGTTACTTTTGTATGGGTATAGTGTGTTATAGCCTATCAACAAAGTCTGAAGCAGTAGCAGAGAGGAAGCACTGAGGCGGGGGAAGGTAATTAATGCTGACTCGATTATTTTAAACAGCTGCAACTCTATGTATGAAAAATAAAAATCATATAAAAATGATCCCGGAAAAACTATTTAACCAATTATGTTTCCCTGCTCCATATCATAAACAGGCCAAGTTGGTCAAGTTAAACTTTTGATTTAGTCTAAGGCTGATTTTAATGTATTCCTAAACATTATTATAGCTGTGTACATCTGCCATGTGGATGTATATGCTATCGTATCTATTCATGTTTTTATGCAAAAGTTTTTCTCTCATGCTGCTTTAAAATGATCACTCAATATATGTAGCAAATAAAAGTTGATATCTTTTTATACCAGCATGAGAATGTTCTTTATTTTCCTTATTACTAAATTATCTCCTCTGATGTGATAAATAAAGGGACTGGAGGGAGCTTAGAGGGCAACTTATTTAGTCGTAATGACTGCCTATTATCACTTTCACTGCTCCAGTGACCCACAATGCCTTACTTTATCAAGCAATGTAAGCAGCCTTTCTCCTGCTGGAAATACAATGTAATGCATTTTAAATTCAGATGCAAAAAATATAATGTCTTTTGCTTCACTGGCGCTGTAAAACATGTCTTTGTAACGATGTCCCATTTTCAAGATTGATATGATTAAGATTCTCAATAATCATCTACTACTGTTGGAACCAATACGTCTCCCGTTAAATCAAAATACCATTTTAAAGCTGTTGGTTTGACGGCTTATTACTGTAAATAAACCAGATAAAACAAATTCTCTAGTCGCTCCTGAGAACGTGATATATGTTCATGATTAAAACTATTGGTGTAAGTGGCTAATAATATACATGTGACTAGTAGATGTCTGCTTCTAATGAATCTTGGCTAATTGTCTCTGACTGATGAATCTTGATGCTAGAACTGAGTCCTGAATAATTACGAGATTTATCACACAGCGCAAGCACTCATTATAGGTTTACTCAGGTTGATCTAGTGGGTACTGGCTCCAAGAATATATGCTTTTTCTAACGCTACAACAACTATGCCAGTAGTAACAGAAAGTCTTATACATCAACTACTGTGAAAGAAACTAGTACAAGGCCAACATCTGAATTTTAATTAATAAAAAAGGACAATTTCATGTACATATTTCTTGATTTATTTCTTACATATGGACAACGCTGTGTTAGAAAATAAAACCAAAGCATGAACTACTATGGTCCTCCTCAACAAGTAGTCTAAGAGCCACTTGGATGGCTTGTGACTAGAGTTGGGCGCATCAATTCACGGGTCAGTGCTCTGTGATCACGAGATGAGAGACTTGAGAATCTCTTACGTTCTGTCATCATCAGGTCAGCTTTTGATTACCTGGGATGTCATCTCTGATTTATGACACAATGATGACATTGTCCCAGCCCAACTAATCAAAAGCCACATTGGGGATCCCAGAAAGTAGAATCATAGAATGTTAGACTTAGAAGTGATCTCCAGGGTCATCGTGTCCAACCCTGAGCTCAATGCATTATTCACTAAACCATTTCAGACAGATGTCTGTCCAGCCTCTGTTTGAAGACTTCTGTTGAAGGAGAACTCACCAAAGTAAGAAATTCACAAGTCTCCCATCCAGTGGCCAGAAACTACTGACATGGCTGATGGAAAGGAGTCCTGCGACTCGATCCGCTTAACTTTACTAGTAACCAATAGAATGCTGAAAATACTTTTGTGCATCTATGTCACCTATTGTCGGAAACTTAGCACCAGGACCAGAAACACCAGGACTGTGAGCTGACACCAGATTAAGAACCAAATCAATACTTCTTGGTTAGTTCATACATGTCAACTCTCCTGAAAATTCTGGGAGGCTCATGGAAAAAGGGAAAACCTACCAAACTCCCAGAAGTTTTCACATATCTTGGGAGCTGCAAATGTCTCCCAAAATCCTCCTTGAAAGCTGCACTTCTTTAAGGATTCCAGGATGCTTTGTTCTAAGAGGGAGCAGTGGCATCTAGAATTCTAGATGCATATTCAGGGAGTGGGGAATGGAAGAGTAGAAAAGGTATGGTTATTACAAATGAGTGAATCAATTTGTGGCAAATAGAATTAGATTCAAATGTCACATACAATTCACCAAAATTGATTAAAAATTTAAAATATATTATATTCACCTTGCTCCTCACCTGCCAGTACTGTAGCTCCCCAGTCAGTCCTGTGTTAGCTTGTTTTCTCTCTCCAGTTCCAGCCTTCTCTTTCATCCTCATCCTGCACCACCTTTAGCAGTGATTAGCCCTTAACAGTTGTCAAGGCGCATCACAATGTTGCATGAGGACTAGTGAGGACTACAGGTGCCAAGGAGTGAAGAAGTCCGAATATGGAAAGAAGACTGAAGTTGAAGAAAGCAAGAGAGCCCAGCAAAAGATTAGGCTAAGTGCTCTGGTGCCAGGAAATATGAGGGGTGAATAACATTTTTTGACCAACTACTATGTTTATTAAGCTCCTGTGTATAAATCTTGAAAAATACATGTGGAGATATGGAGGGAAAGGGAGAGAAAACCTAACCACAAGAGCTTGTACTCTATAGGAGAGACAGGACCCCACTGATCATAATGATCATAAGAGCTTACACTCTACAAGCAAGAGAGAGAGAGAAAGAGGACCTCATTGACAATAAGAGATTACAGTTTACAGGAAAGAGACACTTACCCAGTGACTCACTTTGCTCCATTTTGAATCACTGGTCTGTGATGGTCCAGGTACTGACAAGGTATGATAATCGGCTAGATGTCATAGCTGCAGGACATGATATTGAGGTCTACTCAGCAACACAAAATAACATTATCCTGCTCTCTGATGCTTCAGCAGTGTGAGAAAAGGTGTTGGGCAAGTTTTTTCTTTTTGCAAACCATGAATGTTTAAATATGAGTGAAACAGAACATTTCAGGAATTTGACTCAAAAGCGTTCCTCTAATGATCGATCGGTCATCTCTAATTTTTGCACTAGGTGATTTTGGCATTGGATAGGCAAAAAATGTGAGCAGGTGACTTGTATATTGGCAGGCAGATGCCCTACTGCCCTGTATTATAGACAGTTAGTTCAGCATGTTGCATGGTAAGGTGCTTTTATAGGGAGCTGGACCGGGCTGGTTGTACTTCTCTCGTATTTGGGCCGGAACTATTGAGGCTCTCACCATTGTTGCCGGGGGGAACACATTCTGACCTGGCCAGACCTTTGAACCTGACTGCAGGAGACAGGTCAGAGATAAAAAGGATGGTGCACAGGAAAGTAGGGCTTTCGGCCGGAAGGCAGAGCGCGCAGCAGGATAAGGTTGACTCGCTCTCTGCAGCGCGACTCCAGGAATCCAGGCCGCATTGCCGACTTTCTACACACATGCAGACAAACTGTGTACAGCGCATGACCGTAGGCGCTCTTACCCCTGAGACGTCCCATACCGTTCCGCTGTCTGCTGGCGGTGCGCGCTGTGGGCCTGACCGGGAAGCATACTCGGAGTCACCCTTAGCTCACCCCCGGTCTCCTCCGTGGATCACTACCCTTCCACGCCAGGGTCTCAGATTCTTCCTCCACTGAGACTCCGCTACGGGATCACAAAACCACTTTAAGGAGTGCCAGAATAGGTTGCGGCTGTCAGGAGCCAGTGCCTCACGTTCCTGCAGGACCAGGCCAGAGTCTTCACGCGTCACCTATGGTGCCATCGCTGGATCTCCAAGCCTCCATCTCTTGGAACCATCTGACTGATAAGTTTATCGGTTTATTGAACACCTCTCCTTTGTTTATACCCTGACTTCCTTCCCTGTTTATTATCGCCCTGCGTGGAGTATTCCCTGTATTAAATCACTGTTAACTCTTTATCTGCCACCTGCTTGTCACTACATCCCGTGTTCCTGCTGTACCTTACACTTTCCTGAAGCATAGTATTGTTCCCTAGATGAAATGTTACTGTAAAAAATGAAGCATGAAAGAACATATAATCCCTGGTGTCTATAACTTATTTTTGCATAGTGTAGCCAAAAATGAAAATAAGTTCAGAGAAGGAATTGAGACATTGCCCAATGCTACCTATCATAATAATACCGCTCAGTCCATATAGGCGTCTATGGGTAACAGTCCACTTTTGCTTTGAATTATTTTTCATAAATACTGTGAGACTCATTGCTAAAACCAGTGCTTCTCAAATTGTAAAGCAGAGATCTTACTGGTGAGACTGACCCCAGTTGCTTGTGTTGCACAGCTGGAGAGACAGTTTTGACAAAATTGAATATTTGTGCTAATCTCTGGTTTATCTAATTTATTTTGTGCTCATTTTATATTTTTTTAGCTAACATCTGTGTTAGAATTTCTGCTTTTTGTTCCCATTTTGTGAATGAAAAAATGGAATTCATAGAAGGACAGATTGTTTAAATGACAGCCAGGTAGACATGAGTGAACCGAACTGTAAAGATCGAGGTTCGTACGGTGCTGAACTCAGAACACGGACTTCACACGGAAGTCCGTTTTAGTGTTCTTAGTTGAGAAAAAAACAAAAACAGAGAGAGAGAGACTCTGTGGTGGTATTCTCCTTTCTTTGGCAGCCCGCTAGCCCTTACTACAACCATTTTACAGCTTGTTAACAGCACCAAAGTGTGGATCCCCATTGACTCCTATGGAGTTCAGGCTCTGGTTCAAATTTGGGTACAGTTCTGGTACCTGAACCAAACTTTGAACTAAAGTTTGGTCGAACCCTTCAAACCTGAACATCTACGGGTTCTCTCATCCCTGCAGACAAGCAGCACCCAACAGACTTCTTCGACTATAATGGGGTCTTATAGGTTTCATGCCCCTTTTAGTTAAAATGTTGGAATCGATAAGTTAATATGTGAACAAAATCATACAGCGCAGAGACATATTGTAAGAAAAATATATTACAAATAAGGCCGGGATCACACATGCGACAAAAACGTCCGTCGCTCGCATGTGAAATCCCAGCTCTGGCACCGGCACTCGGGAGTGGAGTGCGCGGCTGCATGTATTTCTATGCAGCCGCTCGCTCCACTCCTGAGTGCCGGCGCCAGAGCTGGGATTTCACATGCGAGCGACGGACGTTTTCGTCCCATGTGTGATCGCGGCCTAAGAAAAATTGCAGCATGAACTATGACCAATTGGGGAGAGGGGTCTGAGAAGAACTCTGCTGGTAAGGCTAAGGTTTACGCTACGACAAAACTAATGGAATCATGATTTGTTTGATATGGAAACCACTAGTCTGTCATTTCTAAAAGTTGGATTTTAATAATACCCCCTCCCCCTCCCAAACTATGGCACGGATTACCTAGCTCCGTTCTATTGCCTTGGCTGACTACTTTGAGAACAAAAGTGACTGGTGTCTCAATGATTTCTGGGAAACGTCTTTGACAAATACTATTCATTTTGCACTATTTGTTCATGCTCTACAAGGACTCTGTACAAAGTTCAGCATTTGCCAGATGATCCAATAATTTCAGCTCTCAAAAATACAGAGAGGGATTCAAAGCTGAAAAAGAAAAAAAAAATAACTCTAATGGGAAGCATCAACATGTTGCTTACAGAACACCTTTGAAAACAGCATGCAGCTTATAGACTTATCTGTGTGCGAGAATATAAACTCCCACTCATCTCCAGAAATAAACATGGTTTTTATGCACATGATTAGAGCACAGAAATGTTTAAACCAGGTAATGATCTAAGACCTGGAGAATCACAGATAAATGAAGTCCATTTAGTAGAAAGTTATATGTATTCATTTTACTCAGTCAGGATGATATAAACAGGACCCTTCTCACACCTGCAGGACTACAACAAAAGTAAGACAATACATTGCGGGGATTTACTAAGATTGACACTTCATATGCCAAACTGAAACTCATTTGTGCTGCAGTTGTTGCAGATCTCAGCTTTCAGCAGAATCATTCTGCACTCAGATATTGTGAGATAATAGACTGTTTTACTTGGGTCATCCAGCACCCATAGAGTATTACTGGAGAAACTAATGTCCAAACCAGTGCTCACAGAGAACAGTATTAGCAAACTTTAACAAGCATTTCCCATCAAAGTTTTTATCCTGTTAGTATATTGCAGACCTCATATTACATAGCACTGTGTACTTACAATTGCCCATTTTACCTTTCTACCCAGTTAATTGTTTTCTTTTCCATTAGATCTATAACATCATGTGATTTAAAACAGACTACAAGAAGTCTTCTAAGTTCTATGCAGAAATATTTAGTCTCTTTTCCCTGCATGAGTCATCAATAGAACTACAATGCTACATCTCTGCAAAGTCCGTGGCAACCAGCTCAACCCCCTCTACAGCTCCTGACCCATTTTCTCTGCTCCTTCACCCAGCCAGGGACTGTGCAGTGAGTAGAATTGTAATTCTAATGAGGATTCATGCAGTAAAAAGTGAATTCCTGTTTCTATATAGAGCGTAGAAAGATTTAGTCTGTTTTTCAACATGTGATGTCATAGACCTAATGGAAAAGAGAAGAATTAACTGTGTAGAAGGGCAAAATGAGCAATTCTAACTACACAGTGCTACATAATATGAATTTTGCTGTATATTAAGAGAATAAAAGCTTTGATGGTAGTGCTTCTTTATGATGGTAGTGCTTCTTTAACAATTAAGACAGCATTATCTTCTCTGCTGAAGATAGTTCATCTACAGCATAAGTCTGCAGTTGTTATATCCTGTGATAGGAGTAAGATACACCAAGTTTATTAAAAAGATGACTAAATTGCAACAAATTTAAAATGTCAGCCTAAGTACATTTTCTCTGGCGCCTTCCCCTTATTCGCAGGTGTTTATTTTATTTTAGCTACAATTTGCAGCAATTTCAGGTACAGATTTAATTAGTCCATCAGACTGATGCTAACCCTATCTCTTCCCTCTTGACCTTATCACCTTTTCCTTGTCATTTTTTAAAAGTGGCAAGAAGTATAAAAAGCCACAAATTTACTGCATACTTTACGAGGGGTACCCAATAAAAGAGTGTCACTTATGTAAAAATGTTGTAATCAAGATAACATCTTGAAACAGTAATCCTCTACAAACTACTGTCCATTAGATGATAAGCACTGGTCCCAACGTTTTTTCCGCTGTTCTAAACATTTTTTATATTCTTCTGTACTAAGGGTTGTGCCACGAACAAAAGTACATTTTAATCAATAGATCTTGGAATAACAGTAAATTCCACAATTGGATATGTTTAAATAAAATGTTTCTGTGCTGAGATAATCTTATACATGTGCCCCTGCTGTGTACTGTGTAATGGCTGTGTCTGACCGTACAGGATCATGGTCTGATCATACCACAGGTACTGGGCAGGGGAGGAAAAAAAGAGAATATACAGACAGGACAGCACGGGGTCACAGCTGACTCTTTCTTTGAGGCTGGAGTCACACATAACATATAAAAATCAGTCCGTTTTCAACGGCCGAGAATCGCATCAATGTTTCATGAACAGTGATCCGTATGTAATCCGTTTTCAATGCGAAGATACGATTTTCTCGCATCAAAATATCCGTGTGTCATCTGTATGACATCCGTATAGTGAGATTTTTTCGCACCCTTGCAAAATGGACATTTAACTGATCCATAGGCTGAAATATTCGTAAAACTTATATATATATATGTCAGTGACACACTATATATATTTATATTTCATAGAGAAATAGATAGCAGAATAGCCGTTAATTCATTTGTCGGTTCCTGTAGAATCTCTTCAGGAGCCGACAGGATAGGAGACATGGTTTACATACAGTAAACCATTGCAGAACATTTTGTTTTATATATGTCAGTGACTACTACTGTTAGTACTGTGTGTGTGTAAAATTTGGGAGCTGTATTAATAAAAGGATGTATTCATGAAAAAAAATTGCGTGGGCTCCCGCGCAATTTTCTTCGCTAGAGAGGGAAAGCCAGTGACTGAGGGCAGATATTAAGAGCCTAGAAAGGGACCATAGTTTTTGGCCTTCCCCGGCTCAAAACATCTGCCCGCACCACCCCAGAAAAGGCACATCTATAAGATGCGCCATTTCTGTCACTTAGCCTCTCTCTTCCCACTGCCATGTAGCGGGGGCATATGGGGTAATAAGAGGTTAATGTCACCTTGCTATTGTAAGGTGACATTAAGCCAGGTTAAAAATGGAGAGTTGTCAATTAGACACCTATCCATTATTAATCTTACCATTTGAAAGGGTTAAAAAAACACACACACATTAAGAATAAAGTATTTCAATGAAATAATACAACACACAGGTTTTCCATCTTTATTAAACTCCCAATCCATTTGAAGCCCTCTTTCTCCTGGAAAAAGACAAAATAAAAAAGCAACAATATACCCATACCTGTCCGCCATACAGTCAAGTCCCACGCCACAATCCATCTCAAGGGGTTAAACAGTTTACAATCGGGAGCAGTGCTAATGCGACCGCCCCGGCTGTAAACCACAGAATGACTGAGAAGCTGCCAGCGGCAGCATCAGTGACTAGTGCTGACGTCACTGATGCTCCGCTCACTCACAGGCTGACCCGCGGTGAACTCTGCAGCGTGGGAAAATACCTGTTCATTTTCCCAGTGACAAACACGGGACAGACAAAGATAAGAGAATCAATACTGAGCTACTGGCTCTGCTGCTAAGATCCAAGCAGCAGAGGATACGGCACCAAGAATCCAAACTCCCACAGCAGCAGCAACACCACTGACACCAGAGAGCTCCTAACTCCAGGCTGGTCTGAAAAGAATAACTCTGTTACCGACAGCCAGCTAATGAGTCATGTGACTATCTAAAGCATGGTGGGAGTGGTTACCAACCAACACCAGCTGACCAGACAAAAAGCAACTGCCGGCAAGGATACTGACGATAACCCTTGCTGGACCAAAAGGAAAAAGCAACATTTAAATTATAGCAGAACCAAAGCTGCAACGAATCCCATAATGAATCTTGACACAAGGTCTACCTGAAAAAGTGGATTCTTTATGTTACTAAGCTTCTGACAGACTCTATGAGCCATCTATATTTGCAACGGTAGACCTACAGTATTCATAGTGTTGAGACAGTAGACAAAGTTCATAGTCAAACAGGCTGGAAGTCAAGGCTGGGGAATACTTCCAATATGGGTGGCTAGATCAGGGCAGGCGGCAGACAAGGTATCAGTCAGGAACTTTTAGAGCCTTATTGCCAGGTAAGAAATGATGGGAGAAGAGCATTTTAAGAATGCTCAGTTGTCAGAAGACTTGTTAGAAGGAAGATCTGGCAGAGTCTATAGGAAGAGGAGCGCACCACCACAGACTAAAGGAGAGCACCGCCAGGAGGTGAGAGGAGTACAGTGGAGGTAAGTGGGACAGAGTAGTAAGCAACACAGTAAGAAAAATCAGTGTGAATCATGTCATTCTGAATTTAGAAATCCACTCAACTCTTCAACTGTTGCAGTGTTTTGTGGAAGTCTGCAAATTCATTTTAATGCGATAAATGAATTTTACAGCAAAACTTCAATGTTAAAGCATGTTAACAAATGTGAATTTATAAGAGGATTTCAATGATTACTTCTGCAGGTCTTTTAGACTAGCTATCTTGGCTCAAAGTCCAGATAATATTCATATACTAATGATTATACTGTAACTGTTGTTTCAGTAGAACTTGCAGCAGAATGTCTGTGCCTGCTTTCCACTCCTCCTCCTTCTCCATAGAGTCTTATACGCACAAACTGTCTCAGTAATGGGAACATTAGTATTCCCTGAATACAGATTTTACTCATGAATTCAGAATTAATCCATCAGTCCAGGAGGAGAGAGAAGCGGATTTCTATAAGATGTATTACAATGTTGCTTATTTACATGTGTATATTGTTTTATGAAATAAAAATTAAAACAAAGATTACTCTTTAAGGTTTTTCTTACCAGTTGTACTTAGTAAGCCAAATGTGAGGACTGAACAACTTGTTCACATGACCATAAATTATTAATATATAGATTTAGCACGCGGCCACAGACATGTAAAACCCATAACATCTGTGTGCACTAAGACGTCTCTTACTACCAAATTAGCACCAAGGATTTTTCAGGAGGTAGCAAATGAGCACAGGGAAATGAAGACACTTGGGTCCCTTTTCTCTTCACGATTTAATAGCTTCTCTTCATTCTTCACATCTCTCAAGTTACTGAAAGAAGGTAATTTTTCCTGCCCATTTACTAATGCTCATTAAAGATTGGAAGGAACAAACAATGCGCGCCCTCTGAGGCTACCATTCAAAGGCACTCTACTTCTCTCTGTTCTACTACTTGAGACAAATTAATTATTCCTTAGTGAAAAGTATACAATTCTTTCTCTCCATTTTTTGCCGGGTGAATGGGGGGTGATTGCCTGTCACCGAATACCTATCAATGCAGAAGGGGAAATTAGACAAATATGTATTTTCATTGCCGCTCATTATTATTGATATCGTTTTCTTCTACATCAGCAATGTAACTCCTATGCAATCTCCTTATCAACAAACCCAGGGGGTAGAAGCAGCAGCTTGTGTAGACCTGCAATTAACTCCAGTCTTGTGATAGTAAAAAGCCAGAACTCAAATCCCCATCTCTAAGAACTGAGGAGGAATTAATTTGTGTTCTCTAAAATACAATACACTGCAGGGCGGATAGCTCTCCGGAGATTACGAGCGTGTACACACGGTGGAAATGTATTTATACAATAAGCATCATCATGACTCTACCAGTTATATTTGTCTTCTATACCTTTTTTTAATCTTTATTGTTTGCTTTCCTCACGGTGGTCTTGGCATTTGAGGTGTTCTCATAACCCTTTGGCTGCCGTTTTGGCCACAGTCAATAGGATAACTAAATATATAGTTTGCTTGAAGATGGGTTAAACTGTCGGACACGCTAAGGGCTAGGTCTAGAAGCTCGAATCATTGAAAGGGTCCGGCTGACCCTTTCATCTTCCTTAATGAATCCAAGCTCAGTTATTTACCAATACAAGATTGCTCTTGACACCACCTTTCCATTGCACTTTAAGGAGTCCCAGGAGAGATTCCTCGCTGACTCCAACTGGACGGAGGATACATTTGGAAACCATTTTATCCCTCAATTACCAAGTGCAACGTATGGAAAAGATTTGCACTCCTTCAGCTTTTGCAAAGCAATTAGGCCAAGTCTGGGAAGAAGTGACAACAGGATCCGAGCAAGTGTTGGTTAATGTAGCAATTAGCCGCCTTGCTCCACGTATCCCTATATATTTTATATGCTGGCAAACACTGGAACCATGTTAGAGGATTTATTATCTATGTGCAAATTAGCTGCGCAATTTTATTTTTTATTTTTTTTTAATAATGCACAGAATAGAGAAGCAGAGGATATAATAATGTACGATTGCTACACACCATGCTCAAAGGAGGATGATTCAGGCAGATGTTCATTAACATGGATCCAGAAAGAATACGCAATTTCTATCTATTATTAAGGAATAATGAAAATTAACATTTAGTATTAAATAATAGCAAAGTCAAAATGTAATGGAGAAAGTTATTTGAGAGCTGAGACTTAACACCGCCAAGATTTGGCAAAGAAGCTGGATGGTTTAAACCAGAAAGCGATAAATTGTAAAATTAAGTTCTTACTAGAATGGGATTTGCTTATGGAGTCATAAAAAGTGTTTTCCTTGTTTGACAGATAAAATGAGAATTTTTTTTCTTTTTTTACAAAAACAGTCATGCACAAAATAAAAAAAAATGTATCTATGTATCTATCTATTTATCTATGGGTAAATAGGTGCAGCACCAGCAAAAATTGTTCGGTGCCAAGCCTTCTAGGCAAGAATCAATCCTCCAATTATAGCAAAAAAATGGAAGCAGCACTCCAATCCAATAAGGTTAGAAATAAAGTGGAATTTTAATGGCCCATAATGGCGACGTTGGTTCCTCATGTGGACCAAAACGTTGCAATTATAGGTCATTAAAAATCCACTTTATATCTAATCTTATTGCATTGGAGTGCTGACTCAATTGTTTTGCTCTATCTATTTATCTGTCTGTCTATCTATCCATCGCGAGGTCGGCTAATCAAAAGAAGAACCTTGGATGCCGTCAGGTAGGCGGCAGTTTTCAGGACTCAGAGATTACTTAGGCTGGTTTCACACATCCGGCGGGTGCCTTGCGGCGCCCCCGGCATTTTGCCGCAGCGCCGCATCTGAAAATCTGATGCGCCGCATGTGGCTTTTTTCGCATTGATATGCATTAGCGCCGGATGACGCCGCATGTCAATGCGTTGCATGCGGTTTTGTCCGGATGCGGCGCAAATGTACATTGCGGCGTCCGGAAAAAACGCTGCATGTAACGTTTTTTGTTTTTGCCGGATGGTTTCTGATCTCTCCAAGCATCAGAAACCATCCGGCAAAAAAACGCATTTTGGCCGCCGGAAGTGTGAAAGGTTTTCACATGCGGCGCTGCGGCAAAATGCCGGGGGCGCCGCCAGGCGCCCACCAGAAATGTGAAAGAGACCTTAGTTGGTTGATGGACCAGATCCTGCAAATTGATTTGCACCAATTCTACTGCCAAAATAATAATAGCTGCTATGCACTATGTCAATATAGTGCAACATAAATTAGAATTTCTGTGTTGTGCATCATGTTTGTAGCTGATATATCTGTAGCCACTACAATAAAGCCTTATTGTACTCCAGATGAAAAGCTTCCAGATTGTATGGAAGTGTAGTAAGCCAGTATGTATGAGGCCTTACATACTTAAATGGTTGTTCAAAGTAGATATTAAGGTTATATTTTACTTTGCATAATCAGTTTCTATAGGCCAGGCATCAGCAACCTTTGGCACTTCAGGCTCTATGAAACTACAATGCCCAAAATGACCTGCACAAATGTGGCCTTCATGGAAGAGTCATCAGAAGAAAACCTCTCCTGTGTCCTCACAATAAAATTCAGCATCAGAAATATGCTAAAGAACATCTAAACAAGCCTAATGCATCTTGAAAACATGTCCTGTGGACTGATGAGGTTAAAATAGAACTCTTTGATCACAATGATCAAAGGTATGTGTGGAGAAAAAGGACACAGAATTTAAAGAAAAAAACATCTCATCAACCATTAAGCTTTGGGGTGGATCAATCATGCTCTGAGGTTGTGTTGCAGCCAATGGCATGGGGAACATTTAAATGGTAAAAGGAAGAATGGATTCAATGAATATTCAACAAAATCTTGATGCAAACATAACACCATCTGTAAAAAGGCTGAAGTTGAAAAGAGTATGGTTTCTACAAATGGATAATGATCCTAAACACATGTCAAAATCCACTGTAGACTACCTCAAAAGGAGCAAGTTCAAAATGTTACAGTGGCCCTCACAGTCCCCTGATCTGAACATCATTGAAAATCTGTGCCTAGAATGCAAAAGAGCAGTGCATACAAGGCGACCTAGGAATCTCACAGAACTGAAAGAAGTTTCCAAGGAAGAATGGATGGAAATCCCTCAAACAATTAAAGACTCTCGGGTGGCTAAAAAAAACATTTACAAGCTGTGATACTTGCAAAAGAGGGGTGCTACTAGGTACTAATAGGGCAGAGTGCCTTGATTTGTAATTTTTAAAATGTAAAAGATTAAACATTTTTATTTTTACCTAAAATACAAAGAAAATGACTCTTAGGCCTTTTAGAGATCATTTCATCTTCAACTTGTTTAACTTAACTTGCTTACAATAACAGTAATTTATAACCAGGGGTGCCCATACTTTTACATGCCACGGTAGCTTCAAGGTGAAGTCTGGGCAACATCTCTACTTCCTTACACAATGAGTTTATGTTGTGTCATCAGGGCATTGTAGCTTGTATAAGGTTACTATTACAATCAAAAAGGATATTATAACTATAATGGCAGGAATTATGACTGTTATGGGGAAATGTGGCTGGCATAAGGGAAATTGTATCTGGCATAAAAAACACTATTCCGCTATAGTGGGCATTGAGACTGCTACACTTGCACCATTCCGTGTTCAAAGGAGGATGATTTACACATGGATCCAGACAGAATTTATATTTATTTATGAGTAATGAAAACAAACATTGAGTATTAAGTAATTGTGAAATTAAAATATACCCTCAACATTGAAATTGCAACACCAAGAAGGAAAATTGTGGGATTATGGATATCACAGGATGAATAGACATATTATATATAAATGATGAAAAAATGGATACAAACCATGCAAAGGTGTTTACATGGCATTCAGATATGAACCAGATATCTAGCTACCAGTGTTTCATTAACCTCACGGCACTCTTTTCAAAGGCTAATGGATACTTATCAGTGATGAGTCCTGCTTTTGTCTTGGAAGCAGTGATAGCTGTAGATTGGTCTGGAGACTACAAGGGCAAAGCCATGAAGAGGCCTTCAGAAAAGAAATGTCACACCAGTCCTACTCCCAGTACTGTTGTTTGGGGTGACATAATGTGCTGTAACTGGACTTTTCTAGTCTTCTTTTCAGGTACACTAAAAGCTCTGAATTATATTAATTTAGTCATGGAACTGTAAAAGGAATATAGAAGCCATCGACACCCCCCTTGAATAGCTTGTAGTGATATTATGCATTGTTATGTTTTGAATATTGTTTTATCTATTTTGTGACCGGCAGCACTTAGCTAACCAGGAGATGGGTTAACTACTGGGGACAGCCAATGAAGGGATGAATAAAGTGGGCATAGGAAATTCTGTTTCCTGTTTGTGAGGCAGATAGGAAAGAGCATTGGGAAGAAAAGGCTCTATGGTCCTAATGTTATCAGACCTACATTGAAAAGGGTGGTGTGTGCGAACAGGGGAGACCATACTCGGATAGCACGTTCTGAAGTAAAGAAGGATTCAGTAGCAGAAGGAGTCCTTATCTCAGGCAAGTGGGGGCCTACAGAATATGTTATCTATACTAGATAAGGGCAGGAAGTGTAGGCAACCCTATAGGCTGGGTCTCACATAACGATACACCAGCGATCCCGACAACGATATGCACTTGTCAGGATCGCTGGTGTATCGCTACATGATCGCTGCTGAGCTGCGAAACAGGCAGCTCAGGCAGCGATCTGGGACAGCGACACTGCGGGTAACATCGCTTAGTTACCCGCAGTGTACCTTGGATACCAGCGCGCTGATGCAGGGAGCTGGTATCCAAGGTACACAGCGGGTTTCCAAGCGCTGCACGGTGCCTGAAAACCCATTGTGTACCTTGGATACCAGCTCCCTGCATCAGGGTGCTGGTATCCAAGGTACACAGCGGGTTTCTAGGCACAGCCCCGCGCCTGGAAACCCACTGTGTACCTTGGTTACCAGCGGATCGCTGGTCTCCCGCCTGTCACACGCAGCGATGCGTGCCTGTCAGCGGGAGACCAGCGATCAAAAAAATGTCCTGACATTTCAGCGACGATCAGCGATACCCAGCAGGGGGGCTGATCGTCGCTGAATGTCACACACAGCGATATCGCTGGTGAGCTCAGTGCTGCGTCACAAAACTAGTGACTCAGCACCGATCTCGGTAGCGATATCGCTATGTGAGACGGGCCCTTAAGTCATAGAGAGGATGATGGCCAGGCTGGGATTTGTGTTCTCCTACAGGGAATTTAAGATACAGTGACACACCAAGGGGTGTGTGGCCCACATTAAATGGACTTTGAAAATAGTAGAAGGAGTCATAGTGGTGCACCTCAGCCCGTGAAGTGCTCACATGAATAGAAGATGAAGGGTCCCATAATGATTTGATGGTCTAGTGCAACATGTAACAGAAGAAAAGTACTGCAACATGTAACTGTGAAGTTCCTGACTGTGGATTGTGCAGAAAATGTATTCTCTAAGTGTTATGCCTTGTATCTTATGTATATATGTCTCCTCTGGCTCATTGTTAATTATCTGACAAAGATGAGCACAGACCACTCCTCTCTGCTTCACACCTGAATGCACTTTCTAACAAATATATTGCAGACCCTAAGTCTACCCGTCAGTCTGCCCCGTGTATCACATAAGTGTGTATCATACAAGTGTGATGCTCAGAATTAATTCCAGAATTGAACCAGAAGGAAACTGAAGGTAACTGGATAGTCACTGTAAACAATGTTTCTGTTTTTTTACTATCACCCCTATAATCCTTCACTTTCTGCTAACCCTCCTAATCCCTACACCTACTAAGGAACTGTTCATCTCTTCCTCAATCCTCCCCATCCATCTCACCTCCTCCTCACAACTGTTCCTCAATTTACAATCCTCTGTCTCCAAACACAGACAGCCCCCTCATGCGCTCTCCTGCTCCCACCTACTAACACTCTCTCTGCTCCTCCCCACTGCCGGTGATATCTCTCCAAATCCTGATCCTCCTCACCACATCCCCACAGTCATTTCTACCTCCCACTCACGCTCTTTCACAACTTTCCGCAACCTCTCTAACCTTATAACCATTCGCCCAGCCCCCGCTTCCCCAGTCCCACTAACAGGAGCT
>VIAB01002312.1:92956-114399 GCA_009801035.1 Oophaga pumilio
TAGTGGGATCTTCCTTTAGTACATCCTTCTGGAAGATATGGATCTAGTCACAGCTGGGCTCCACACCAACATGAATGATCCAATCACCCAATGAATGACAGTCTTCGTTGGTGATTGTCGGCATGTTCTCAATACCCAAGAATTGATGTAATTTTACCCTACACTGTTAAATGGGGCTTAATAATAGGTGTGGATTGGAGATAAGGGAGTTCCACAAGATATCAGGCAGAAAATGAGCTACTACTTTGTGGGCGCCGTAAGGAGACTGTACTGTAAGAACAGCTAAGCATTTGGGGAAATGTAGTTTTTTAGTTTCTACAGTTGTAAAAATGCTCTTGACCCAGAAGTTATGGATGTAAATAAAAAGCACATGCAGAAGCTGCATGTATATTTCAGTAGCACATTTTAGATTTGGAAAATATTGTTTACTCATGTTATAAAGTGATAACAGTCTTCTAACAGGACAAGTTTCTAATATAAGTAACTCATTGCCATATTGTACCATAAATATGGAAACTGTTTGACCAACTTTGCTGCTCTTTCTTCCAAATAATCAAGACTTTTCTCCTTCTCAACATAGGAAGGGGGAGTTATGAGACAACACACTCAGTTTTGACCTATTCATCATCATGAACAGAGTAATAAAACCACATGTTGCCAATTGTACAATAAGTTATGGCCATAACAATTAAAGGATTTCTTTAAAAAAGAGTTAAAATCTATGGATAGGCAAAATAACCTTTTTCTTGCCACATAATACTAAATCCATAATTACATTTAAAGGGTTATCCGTTTCCAGAAAATCTTTGTCTCGGGCTTCAGTTTGTTCTAAAAATTTGACACGTAAATACAGGGGACTGTGGGCACTCACCCGGTTCCTCGAACTAGGGTCGCCGTAGTCTGTCCCTGTCCCTCAGATTACCCCAGATGTTGGAGACACAGGGATCTCATAGCTAGCTTTGCTCTTACTTAACCCTTATCTGATCCCTTCCTCACCCAGGGAGATGAGGGGGCTAGCATATATACCAGAGGGGAGTGGCCAACACAGAACAGCTGATACAATTCAGGATGGAGAGCTCCAGGAGAACAACTGAACTGATTAACAGTTAACATAACAGAGCAAGTAAAACCTGCACTGTGTAACAGGATTGTGAAGCAGTTCTAATAAGTTCAGGAGTTTGTGTAACCAAACGCTGCAATCTTCTGGCCCCTCTCTATCACGGCATTCCCATGACAAAAAATCAAACCACACTTTACTCACTGTCACCAGGTCCAGTGCTGAGTCCCTTGCACCAGTAATGGCTTTGGGGCTGAAGTCACTTTGACAGCATGGCAGTCAATCAGTGAGCTCAATGGTGCTGTCTGTGTAGATGGATGACTGTTGCTTTGAAATGAAGTCAGAGCCGCAGCCAATACCAGATACCAGGAGCAGGGTCAGACATTCAATGACAATGGAAAAAATTGGAGTCTGGCTCAACAGGACTGGATTTTTCTTTTCTTTTTATTTTTCAGAAGAAAATATAGTGCATTCAAAAGATAATTTTCATGGTCGACGTGACCCAGTCGACGCGTTTCAAAAAGAAAAGAAAAATCCAGTCCTGTTGAGCCGGACTCCAATTTTTTCTATTGTCCTTTACGGGAGGCCAGGGCGAGGCCGATGTCTGAGCCCCAGGTGGATGAGAATGGAGCAACTGGGTGAGCTGGAATCAAGTTTATGTTCAGACATTCAATGCTGGACCCAGGGACAGTGATTAAAAATGAATTTTTTTTTTTTTTTAAACAAACTGCAGCCGGAGACAAAGATTTTCTGAAAGAGGACAATCCCTTTAATATACAGCATCTTGTTTTGTTGATCTGCAACAAATAACCAATATAACGCTGCTTTTAGATGCAATAGTGATTCACATACTAGTAAAAGGTTTCACATTCTACATAGTCCAATACAGTAATACTCGATTTCTTATTATTTTAAAAGGAATCTAATGTCATATGCACAGATTATCCATAAACTGTAATAATTTTACCTGAATGTACAGACGGGTGAACCAGTCCCAGATCAATCAGCCAAAATGATTTCAAGAGTGTGCATGAAGACAGAAAACTGATTTTAGATAAATACTTCTGCAGATTAAAATTGATATATATTTTGTGCTCTCATTTAAAACTGCTAGCAATTTCTGCACCCTTATATTCAATCCACTTTAGACAATTTCTGTTTTAAGTTCAGTTATTGAAAATTCATATTAGAAAAAAAGAGAATTGTTGAGGTTTTCCATTCATTTAAATCACCAATCTTTGGAAATGATGGTCATGTTACTCTATTCCCAAATGAAGTATGTCATTTGGTCTGTTTTTTACTGAAGCAAAAAAGATGCAATATTTTCTAAGTTTGTAAACACTTACATTTTACAACCTGAGTCAATGTTATTGTTATCAAATCTTTGGCTAAAAGTGGAGAACACGAGCCATGAGAAGCCCATATACTCCAGTCTGCTTCCTATTATGATAAAATATGGTGCTTTATATCGGTAATACAATTCATTGCATAATGGCAACATTACATATTATAGAACTAAGTTGAGGAATCAATTTAATTATCAATTTTTCACCATTTACCTCCTGGAACAAGTGCTTTGCTTTCCTCCCGAGGATCCAAAGTGGTGATCCTCATAATGGCCTTCTAGGTTAAAACATAGCATCTGTTTCTACGGAGGATGGCAGCAGAGTAAGAGTAGTCCAGTAGTCCAGGTCACAGCGCATGGGATTTTTGTTATAAACATCTCAATGCCCTTTTAGCAATTTTCCAGATGAATATTGTGTGATTGCAGCATCACAAAACATTTATAAATTTTTCTAAGGCCTAAAAATATAAGCAATACAATTATCCTATTCCAAATATTCACTACGGCTTCTCAGAGGATATTCATCAGAATTATCAGTACTCAAACACTGCAGAAGAAATCAAATGTTTTTACTTGTGACATACTGCAATCATTATGTCACGTGTGTGTCACGTCCTCCTGGGAGATCTGGGGATAGGCGATCATTACGTGTTGTTTATCATAGGTTTTCCATTTAGCCTGTGTGTTTTGTTCCTCATATTAAATGGACTTTGCTTCAGTTGGCACTGAAGAGGTTAACGACTCTTTGTATGCTGGTTAGAGACATGCAGCTGCTTCTCAGAGCTGCTCCTGACCTGCTCATTTTCTCTCTCTATAAAACCTGGCCAGACCTTCTCATCCTTGCCTGTGAAAGTATTCATCATGACATGCTGGAGTTGGTGTGCTGAAGTTGGAGTTCATAGTTGCTGCTGGAGATTGTTGTTTGCTGTTTTTGGATGTATGCTTTCTCCATTATAATTTTCCCATTTGGTTTGTACATTCCTATCCTTCCCTTTATTCCTCTCTACACTTGGTGAGTGTGTTTGCATGTAAGTTTGTCTTACATGTTTATACACTTAAACATATCCAAGTGTCCAAAAATGTATATGTATATATACCACCTCAAAAGATGCTGCTAAACCTGTTGTGAATATGCTGGAGGTGGCTTCTGAGCTGGGGTTCCCTCCGGTGGTTGCTGAGTGTAATGAACTGATTACGGAAAGGCCTTCAGCTGGCGCTGAATGGTAGGATATAAGTGGCCCGAGTTCCCAGCAGCCTTGTTATCAATTGTTCCTTCTGGTCTTGCTTGAAGCTCTGCTAGTTTCCTGCTCTCCTTCAGATAAGTGTTTGCTGTTTTTTTTTTCCTCTGTTTGATTTTCTCTGCTGGTTTGCTGCTTGCAGTGGACTGCATCCTGTCCCCTTTTGGGGGTCTGGCGCTGCAATTGTGCTCCGTTTGTGTCTGCACTTTTGCTTTGCTCCTTTGTTACTTTTTATTTGCTGAATAGCGTTTTGTTACACCAGAGATCTGATTTAGGTGGATGAGATCATGTGATCTCAGGTTTTTTGGCAATCAGAAGTGTTGGTATTTTTGTTAGGGTTTTGTTGGATTGCAGTTAGAATTCTTTCCTGTACTTTTCTGTCTAGACAGATTGGGCCCCAGCGTTTGCTAATTCTATTTTCTGTCTGTGTCCGTGCTTTCTTCTTGTCTAACCGCCATTACATGTTTGGGCCCTTCCTATTTTCTTTGGGGATCTGCTCCGGGGAAGATAGCTTTCATCTTTCTGCCTTTAGGTGTAGTTATCCCTCAGGCTGTGACGAGGCGTCTAGGATCACCGTAGGAACGCTCCACGGCTACTTCTAGTTGTGTGGTTAGTTCAGGTTACTGCAATCCAATAGGTTCCAGCCTCTCTGGTGTATTACCGCTTTTGCTATTTTTTTTGCTATTTCTCCTCAGTTACCGAAACATAACATAAACCATATCCACCATTGCTAAATGGCAGAAAAAGAGGCCAACGTATAGAATTGTTTAAAATTTTCAAAATGTATTACTTATTACAAGCATAAAATTAAACAAGAGATTTACACAAAATTGTCGTGGATGCAGCATATACCAGAGGCCATGCAAAAAATAAAAAATAAAAATGGGAAAAACACTAGAGTATTCACTTGAAGATTGACTAATCTGTGGACCACATGTGAAAAAATACTTAATATAATAAATTACTGACAATATATCTAAGCACTGTGCATTCCAGATAGAACAAATTAAATTCAATTGGCGTCAAGAGGTACTAATGTTTACCTACTGTATATATAACGCTGGCCACCTACAAAAATGGCACCCTTTAAGCAATATTCAATAAAGTGCTTAGTGCAATAATATATTCACAGATAGTCCATTCCTTGTTCACCATAGAGAAAAATGTGCCTAATGCATAAAGGTGCTGATGTACGTTTTGCTGCATATATAATGCTAGCTACCTAAGAGAGTATTATAGCATCCTCCACTTATATATATTCACAGATTGCCCGTTCACTGTGAACCATAGTGGGAAAAGGGCCTAGTGCAAAAGGGTGCTTATATCCGTTTTACTGCATATGTAATGCTAGCCACCTAAAAAGGCATTATAACATCCTCCACTTACATGCATTCAGGTCCCGGTAAAGCTGCCCACAGCCACCCCGACAGCGCCGATTGAGGAAGCCTGTGAGGCAAAACGGCGCTGTCGGGGTGGCTGTGGGCCACTCTCTGAATTTCCACATAAAAGCCAGCCCATTATGCAACTTAGCTAAATCCTCACAACACTTAGTGATATAAAACCCAGAGTTTTTCCTCCAGCACACTAACGCCTATAGGCATAGTGAAACATATCTCCCCTCCAGCATTTTACCAGTGACTTTGTCACATATTCCCCCCTCTGCCCAAAGCCAGGGGTTTTGGCACCTTCACTCGCTAAGAAGGGGACTCTGGACAGGACATCTGTGTTCCCATGCAACTTCACTGGTCTGTGCTCCACATGAAAAGTAAAGTCCTGGAGCACCAGAAACCTCCTAGTCACCCTGGCATTGTTCCCCTTCTTTTCCCTCATCCATGTCAGGGGCACATGATCTGACACTAGCCTGGACTTTCTGCCTAACAGGTAGTATCTCAGGGTGTCAATTGCCCACTTGATGGCCAAACACTCTTTCTCCACCATGGCAAAGTTCTTCTCACAGGAGGAGAGTTTCCTCTTCAGGTATAGGACTGGATGTCCGTCCCCATCCATTTCCTGGGACAACACAGCTCCCAAACCAAAGGCATCCATCTAGAGCACAAACTCCTTAGAGAAGTCTGGTGTGACCAAGACCGGCTGTCTGCACAGGATGAGCTTCAACTAGTGGAATGCTATCTTAGCTTCAGAGGACCATTTGACCATCAATGATTTTGTGCCCTTGAGAAGATCCACCAGATGGGAGGCTATCATGGCTTAATTCGGGATAATATCCCACAATACCTAGAAACGCTCTAACCTGCTTTTTGGTGACTGGCTGAGGCTACTTTCGGATTGTATAAACTTTGTCTATTTGTGGCTTTATCTCGCCCCTTCCAACGATGTAGCCCAAGTACTTTGCCTCTTCTTTCCAGAGAACTTCTTTGTTTTTTTATGGTAAACCCTGCTTTCCTCAGTGCATCCAGTACTGCCTGGACCTTCTGCAGGCGAGTTCCCCAATCTGGACAGAAGATCACTATGTCGTCCAAGTAAGCCGCGGTGTACTTCTTGTGAGGGGCTAGGATCCATAGCCTTCTGGAAGATAGCTGGGGTTCCTGGTAGACCAAATGGCATACGGGTATAATGGAAGCACCCGTCAGGTGTAAAGAAGGCCGTCTTCTCCTTGGCACTTGGAGACAGGAGAATTTGCCAGTACCCTTTCATTATGTCCATGGTGGTGATAGATCTGGCTGACCCTAGCCTCTCAATAAGGGCTCCAGGGCTAATCTGTCTCAGTCTTGCCGACCAATTGTAGACCTTTGCCTAGGCCTCTTGTGCTTGAAAGAAACTCTCCCTCACAATCGACATCACACTTGCGATCCTGTCCTGCATCTGGGCCACATGTTCAATAACGCTTCGGTGTGGTGTTAACTCCGCTTCCCAGGTCTCCTTTGCAATGTCCAGAAGACCCCGAGGGTGCAGTCCGTATAAGAGCTTGAACGGTGAGGACCCCATAGAGGCCTGTGGGATTTCTCTAATGGAGAACATTAGGTATGGCAGGAGGCGATAAGCTCATTGACGCGAGGCATCGGATAAGTGTTGAACTTGGATACCTCATTGAGTTTCCTGTAATCGTTACAGTAGCGCTACTCTAAATCTGGCTTCGGCACAAGGACAATAGGGCTGGACGAGCCGCTCTTTGACTGCTCGATGACGCTCAGACTCAACAGTCTCTTCACCTACTTGAAGGTCACCTGTTGGCAAGCTTCAGGAATCTGATACAGCCTTTGGTTCACCCTCACTTGCGGTTCAGTCAGGATTTTGTGCTCCACAACCTGTGAACATCCTGGTAACTCCGAACACAAGACTCAGTTCCGCTAAAACAGCTAATGGCACTGTTGTTTCTGGGCTGGCAACAGTGTCTCTGCCACTGTGACATCCTCAACCTTGGCTTCAGGATGGGCACATTGTTTCTACTGGATCCCTGTCTCACCATGGTTTCAGCAGTTTAATGTGTAAGGCTGGCATCACACTTGCGAGTTTGATGCGAGTAAGTCGCACGACTTTCTCGCATCAACACCCGGAACGGCCGCCAGCTCTCGGACCAGAGTGTGCGGCTGCATAGAAATACATGCAGCCGCACACTCGGGTCCGAGAGCGGGCGGCTGTGCCGGGTGTTGATGAGAGAAAGTCGTGCGACTTACTCGCATCAAACTCGCAAGTGTGACGCCGGCCTTACACCTGATGTGGTTTTCTTCTCCCTGGTTGGTAGGCCTTGTAGTTGATGTCACTCAACTTTTCTATCACCTCGTATGGACTGTGCCACGTGGCCAGGAATTTCCTTTCAATGGTGGTGATTAACACCAACACCCGGTCTCCAGGGCTAATCTGTCTGTCTTGCAGACCAATTGTAGACCTTTGCCTAGGCCTCTTGTGCTTGAAAGAGACTCTCCCTCACAATTGACATCACACTTGCGATCTTGTCCTGCATCAGGGCCACATGTTCAATAACGCTTTGGTGTGGTGTTAACTCCGCTTCCCAGGTCTCTTTTGCAATGTCCGGAAGACTCCGAGGGTGCAGTTCGTATAAGAGCTTGAACGGTGAGGACCCCATAGAGGCCTGTGGGATTTCTCTAATGGAGAACATTAAGTATGGCAGGAGTCGATACCAATCTCGACCATCCTTCTCCACGACCTTCTTCAATATGGATTTCAAGGTCTTAATGAACTTCTCCACCTGTCTGTGGATGGTACACCAACATCCCAAGTTGGGTAATCTGGAGGGCCTTACACAATTCCCACATTATCTTGGACATCAAGTGTCCCTTGGTCTATGAGGATCTTCTTCTGCAGGCCCATCCGGGAGAAAATATATACTAGCTGTCATGCTATACTCAAGGCAGAGGAGTCTCTCAGTGGTATCACCTCAGGGTACCACGTACCATAGTCCATTACCACCTGGATTTATTGATGACCCCTGGCGGACTTAACTAAGGGCCCGACCAGGTCCATGCCAATCCAGTCAAATGGGACTCCGATTATGTGTAACAGAACTAGGGGACTACGGAAGTGGGATATGGGGACAGTTAGTTGACAGGTTGGTGCAGGACCACCAGAAATTAACAATGTGCCTGTGACACCCAGGCTAGTAGAACCTCTGAAAGACTCACTCTTGGGTTTTATCTACACCTAGATTCCCCCCAAGACATGAGCATGGGCCAGATTTAGTACCCTACGTCTATAGGGTCCCGGGACTAACAGCTTGTCTAATACTTCCCCTTGCTGTTTAGTCACCCGATATAGCAACTCCTCATTGACTGCAAAGTAAAGGAACCTGATGTCAGCCCCCGGCTCTTGGGCAACCCCATTTATCACAGTCACATTTTCAAGTGAATTTTTATAGTTAAAGCCTGCATTTGGACTGTCCCAAAATTCCCGCCAGAAATCCCCAGTTCAGGAATTTCAGCCTCACTGGTCACCCTCTCGTCCTTGTCACAAGCCAGGATACACAAGGGGAACTCATCCATCTCCAACTGCAATAGGGTTTCATCAGGGTTGAGCTGGCTCCTGTCTGTGTCCCTTGGTATTCCTGCCTTTCCCCACATGTCCCAGAAAAGCTTGAAGTCACAACCGATTATCACATGGTGTAGCAAACGTTTGACTACCCTGACCTCATGGGACTCAGTACCCCGGCTCATTTTGATTGACACTCTGGCAATGGGATAGTCTTTGGAGTCCCTGTGGATACAGCAGACACCCACATATTTCCCTGGGATCAACTGGTGGGGAAGTGTGACCCTTGTCAGGGTCAACAAGCTCCCTGAGTTTGAGTCCTGGCACCAGCACCCCATTTATTGACACTGGACATGCCTGCGGCCCCCCACTGGGCTGATAGTTTACACTGCAGGCGGGATAGGCATAGTAGGAGAAATGCCTCCATAGGCTGCATTCTATCTCTTTAGAGGCCAAGGGACAAGGGGCGGCTATATGTCCCGAACCGTGACAACTCCAGCAAAGCAAGTCTTTACCCATGGCCTTTGACAGCACCTCAGCAACCCCTTGGAATCTAGGACTACCTCCCAGTGGTGGCTCTATTACCTCTCTTTTGAGGCTCAGGTTCCCGCTGGGTACCTCAGTATGGGGATGCACCACCCCCTGGTTTTCTTAGGGATCGCTTGACCACCTAGTACCGTTCTACTAGACCTACCAGTTCGTCAGCATTTCGGGGATCCCAAACCAAGGAAGGAAGTGCACGAATCTGTCCATGACAACGCGCTCGACCATCTGGGCTGGAGTGGAAGATTCTGTCTGCAATCATTTTTGCACAAGATGCAATAAGTAAAACATTTGGGATCGAGGCAGTTTGTCCCCATAATATGCCCAGTGGTGAATGCTTTGTGCTCTGACTGACGTAGTCACTCCTGCGTGTGCCAAAATTTCAGTTTTTAATTTGACATACTCCTGCGCATCCTGTAATGCCAAATCATAATAGGCCTTCTGGGGCTCACCAGTCAGATAGTGGTCCAGCACCTCTGCCCACTGCTCTGGTGGTAGCTTCTCACACTCCGGCACCCACTTGAACACAGTCACAAATGCCTCCACATCATCCCCTAGGGTCTTTTTTTTTGCATGGCTCGTCTTACCTCCTTACGGACATACATGTCTTCACCTGGACTTGGGGGAGGGGCTGCCGGCCTTCCATGAACCGCCTCTGCAAGCAAATCTGTCTGTTGCTGGTGCTGCTGCTGCATCTTCTGTTTAAGCAGCTTACTGGTCTCTTGTTGCACCATCTGTTGCTGCTGTAATTGCTGCTGGTGCTGTTGCTGCTGTGCTTGCAGCAGATGGCCATCGTACACTGGCTTGTGGCCATCACACGTGTTTTCTGTGGTAGATTGGCTCACTCAGCTGCACACGGAGGTAATCACGGGAACACTGCGGCTTTAAGGATGCATTTAGTTTATTAGATACAGCATAAACCAAGTTTAATCACAGAATAAACACGGCCCTCTGAGCAAAACAGCAAAACATATGGTAGCACTACATACAGTCCTTGTATTAGTGGGGATAAGCCCACTGAGGGTTAGCAAGACCCATGGTTCAGGCATAAACAAAAGCATAAACCAATTCTCTGGAGTATTCCTCTCCAGATACTCGTCTGGCTGCCTTTGGAGGCCATCTACTTAAAGGGAATCTGTCACCTCAAATTGGCGGGATATGTAAATGATTGCTGTCCGGTCCGATGGGCGGTGTTTTGGGTCCTTTCGTTAACCTCTTTTTTGCCGCTGTCCGCAGTAGTTCTGGGAATTGTTGTAGTTGTCCTCCATATTACGCGCGTGCGCATTGCAATCTTGAATTGCGCATGCGCAGTATGCTTTGCCCAACTGCGGGCAAAGCTGAAAATCATTAGTGCGCATGCGCCGGTTAACTATGTCCCGGAAGTACTTCGTTGTGTTCCGGGGCATAGTTAACCGGCGCATGCGCACTAATGATTTTCGGCTTTGCCTGCAGTTGGGCAAAGCATACTGTGCATGCGCAAATCAAGATTGCAATGCGCACGCGCGTAATATGGAGGACAACTACAACAATTCCCAGAAATACTGCGGACAGCAGCAAAAAAAGAAGTTAACAAAAGGACCCAAAACACCGGCCATCGGACCGGACAGCAATCATTTACATATCCCGCCAATTTGAGGTGACAGATTCCCTTTAAGCACCAGACCATATGACTCCTCCCTCATGTGACTGATCACATGACTGTGACATCACACAGGTCCTGTTAGCACACAGCGGTGCAGTCTCTGCAGGTGGAGATAAAGTGAACATCCTCCCACCCACTCTATAGATGTCCACATAAAAGTCAGCCCATTAGGCAACTTAGCTAAACCCTCACAACACTTAGTGTGCTGGAGGATAAACTCTGGGTTTTATATCACTGACGTCATTAGGCGTAGTGAAACATATCTCCCCTCTAGTACTTTACCAGTGACTTTGTGAAGCACATACTTGCAATGAATTGCACAAACAGTTGCAGTCATGTATTGCCCAAGTAGTTGCAAGTTCAAATCATCTAGGAGTGCTAATAAAACATTTAAAAAACATGTAAAACACAATTAAAGGTATTAACATGTGAACTAAATAAAGATATATATATATATTCTCAAATAAACTCTATGAAATGAGAATCAGATTTTATATCACAGTATACCTTGCTGTCCAAATTATATGTATATCATAATATCCCAAATTATATGTATATCATAATATCTATTCAATATGATGAACGCCATAGGAAAAAAAATCACACTGGTAGAGTCACTGTATTCTGGTCATTTTGCCTCCCAAAAAATAAAAGAATAAAAAGAATTCAGAAAGTGGTATGGACTCCAAAAGGACACCAATAAAAACAATGTATTCGACAAAAAAAAAAGAACAAGCAGGCAACCCTACCAACTGAAAAAAAAGTTATGTCTCTCTTAGACTATGGCAATACAAAACCTTTTTCTTAACGTTTTTATATTTTTTTAAACAAGTACAACATAAAATACTATTTACATTTGTCATCAGCACATAGCCATACTGTGAAGTTGTGATACATGCCATACTGACCCGAAGAACAGCTCATTCTGCAGAAAATAAACCCTAACACTGGCATGTCAACATAAAAAAAACAATTATTGGTCTTGAAAGGTGAGGTGGGAAAAAAGAAAGCATAGAGAATGAAACGGAAGCTTCATCAAGGGGTAAAATAAATAAATAAATTGACCGGTTGGAAAGCCCTTTTGATGACCCATCGATAGCTGTTTTATGGTCTCAAATCATTTTGGCTGCAATTACTACTACAGTCATGGCCAAAAGTTTTGAGAATGACACAAATATTATATTTTCACATGATCTGCTGCCCTCTGGTTTTTATGTGTGTTTGACAGATGTTTTTATCACAGACAGAAATATAATTGCAAACATATGAGTAACAAAAGCTTATATTGACAGTTAGAATGAGTTAATGCAGCAAGTCAATATTTGCAGTGTTGACCCTTCTTCTTCAGGACCTCTGCAAGTCTCCCTGGCATGCTCTTAATCAACTTCTGGACCAAATCCTGACTGATAGCAATCCATTCTTGCACAATCAATGCTTTCATTTTGTCAGAATTTTTAGGTTTTTGTTTGTCCACCCGTCTCAGGATGCTTAACAGTTGGCATGAGACAAGACTGGTGGTAGCGCTCACCTTGTCTTCTCCGAATGAGGCATTTTCCTGATGTCCCAAACAATCGAAAAGGGGATACATCAGAGAAAATAACTTTACACCAGGCCTCAGCAGTCCACTGCCTGTACCTTTTGCAGAATATCAGTCTGTCCATGATGTTTTTTCTGGAGAGAAGTGGCTTCTTTGCTGCCCTCCTTGAGACCAGGCCTTGCTCCAAGAGTCTCCGCCTCACAGTGTGTGCAGATGCACTCACACCTGCCTGCTGCCATTCCTGAGCAAGCTCTGCACTGCTGGTAGCCCGATCCCGCAGCTGAAACACTTTTAAGAGACGGTCCTGGTGCTTGCTGGTCTTTCTTGGGCGCCCTGGAGCCTTTTTGGCAACAATGGAACCTCTCTCCTTGAAGTTCTTGATGATGCGATAGATTGTTGACTGAGGTGCAATCTTTCTAGCTGCGATACTCTTCCCTGTTAGGCCATTTTTGTGCATTGCAATGATGACTGCACGTGTTTCTTTAGAGATAACCATGGTTAACAGAAGAGAAACAATGATACCAAGCACCAGCCTCCTTTTAAAGTGTCCAGTGGTGACATTCTTACTTAATCATGACAGATTGATCTCCAGCCATGTCCTCATCAACACCCACACCTGTGGGTAATGGAGCAATCACTGAAAAGAGGTTAGCTGGTCCTTTTAAGGCAGGGTTGCAATGATGTTGAAATGTGTTTTGGGGGATAAAGTTCATTTTCGAGCCAAATATTGACTTTGCAAGTAATTGCTGTTAAGCTGATCACTCTTTATAACATTCTGGAGTATATGCAAATTGCCATTAGAAAAAGTGAAGCAGTAGACTTTGTAAAAATTAATATTTGTGTCATTCTCAAAACTTTTGTCCATGACTGTACATAAGTTGTGAGGCCATGCTGGGAGTTGTAGTTTTTCAACATCTGTTGAAGACTAGTGTCAGAGATTGTTCCAACTTTGCAGTAAGCATTCTCCGTTTTCTACTGAACACAGGTGACTGTACTAAACTGTCAAAATAAAACACTTCAGCGGGTTCAGTCTAAATGAAGGATATCCAGTGAACTCAGAAAATGACACTTTCTAATGTATTGGTTTAATTACAGGCTTCAGAGGCAGAGATATGAATATCATGATAGAAAGGTTATTCACAGGCAAAGTCATATGCTAGGAGGGTACTTCAGAATAATTGCTTTAATAGAAAGATAATTATATATGTATAACATTCTCATTTTTTCAACTAATCCTTTATAGTGTTGTAAGACAGTTTGTTTTCCCGGCAGACATGGCATTTCTGTTACGTGTTAAGAAGAAAAAGAGTGTATGGGAAGAGCAAGGAGGGAGGACTGGAGTCTATTCAGACCAATTGCAAAAGGCTCATTTTTCACCACTGATTACATATTGCAGAAAATATGTTTATTAATACTGTTATTAATAGCTCCACTGTTGGAGCCCTGTGATTACAGTGCTGGATGACCTAACCATACATTTCTATATAATACTGAAGTTCTCCTATTCTAAAACCGTCAGAGGATTTAGATAAATGTCATATACAGCATTATTACTGAATTAAACAAAGCGCGAGGACTATTATTTTGTATCCCCATCCCCAATGTCTCTTTTAAACAAAAGCGCCAATGGTGTTAAACCATGTTTTGTGTGCTCAGAATGCCTTGTGTGTGTAATATGTAATGCATTAAAGGGGTTGTCCACTTTAGCTTTACCAATAAATCGGGGATGTGATTTTGTAGCACTTAGTATTAAATAGTCATTACAAGTTCAGCACTGATCTCCACCTTTGTGATGCGCCCCTTGCTTGGTAGTGACGTCTTCCTTCTAGACTGCACAAAATTACTCCTGTTCTCACAACAACTGTCACAGGCTCAAAAAGTCTACCCAGGACAGACTTAGCACAAGCCACTCCGTCTGGCAGATTCCAGAGGAACCCTGATCTTCACCCTTCAACCCCTGTACAAGGATCTGGTCTTACAACGGGATCCAGTTGATTGCTTCCATGGAATGACTGCCAGCGGGAGGAGCGAACCAGAGACAGGAAGGGTCACCAAACTAGGTCAGAGCCAAGGGGTCATGTCAGGAACAGAATCGGAAAACAAGAGGATGGTCAAAATTCATGCTAAGATCAGGAAACAGAAGGAACCAGGAAACTACCAAAAGCAAGGACAAGAGCTCAAGTCAGGTTGCAAAAACTAATTGACTGGCCTTGGAAGTCAGAGACCCAGGTACTTAAATAGCAGGCAGCTCCGCCCATGACTCTCAGAAAGGAACGATAAAAAAGGCAAACAACCCCATAGCTCCTGATCTATCGGCATCAAAAATCCCAGACGTTAAACAGGACTGAAACTGTCACACGTCACTGGCAACAAAGGCTCAGTGCCGCCTAGCAGCCGAAGCAGAAACAAAAGGGACAGGAACCGATACAGATGTTACAGACAGCTGATAGAGAGGTCCCCGTGCATCCCCCTACTCTGGAAATTTCTGCCCCAACATATCAGACTCTTGCCTACTGTGGAAACCTTCAGAGCCTGAAGACCTACCTCTTTGACAAGCCTACAACCTCCAGCAACCCTCGCTCCACCAAACTGCTGCACAACCAGCTCTGCCCTCACCCATCCCCTGTAGACTGTGAGCCCTCGCGGGCAGGGTCCTCTCTCCTCCTGTGCCAGTTGGTGACTCGTTTTGTTCAAGATTATTGTTCTAGTTTTTATTATGTACACCCCTTCTCACATGTAAAGTGCCATGGAATAACTGGAGCTATAATAATAATAATAAAATAGAGGAGCATGTGACCCCCAGACCTTTCCTTCTGCCTCCCCCAATTAAAAACAGCTTTCCCTTGTGCAGTGTATTTCAGTTGGAGGAGGTTGATGGACAGATCTGGTCAAATGCTCCTCTGCCAGCAAATTTAAGAAAAAGAGATCTTGTCAATCTTTGATGAAAGCTGCGATAACAAATGCGAGAGTAGAACTTGTAGCGCTTATATATTAGTAGGTGCCAAAAACCAAGACCCCCCAATATAGAACTTGTAGTGCTTATGTGTAGCCCAGCTGCGCTCTGGAGCCACATGTTACCCTGGAGGATGCATGAAAGGTAAACCACAATCACCTGATATTAATTCACACTTCACATTTCCCTGGTGCCACCAGAGGGAGCCCTTGGAGAGTACGCAGGTATATAAGGGTGTGGAGAAACACAGCAGTGAGATCTTGTAAGGCAGTCTAGCTGAATGTTAGCTAGTTGTTGGTTGTACCTCAGAGAGGTCAGTGTTCATTGTTCAGTCTTGTCAGACAGATGGTGAGAGACGGACAAGCTAGTTACCTCAGACGAGCTGAGAGGGAAAGACTAGCTAAAGAAAGACTTATTTGAAAGCCTGAAGACTTCAGCATACACTCAGCTTACATCGTGGAGTCCAGTAATAGTGGGACGGATTGCCACTTAGTCTGGTCAAAGTTGAGTCCACTGAGAGTACCTTCAGTGAGCGTTTCATTAAGTAAGTGTGCCGACGCTTGGAGAGCGGTGAAGACAAAGAAAGCTGACATCTACTGCTGGTTGTGCTTATGTTAAAGGTGTGAGTAGGACGACAGGCAAGTGGAAAAAGGGAAAAGAGAGTGACAGAGATCGACAGCATTGATAGCTTACCTCCACTCTGCACTACCGGACACCGGGTCCGAGCTTGCTAGCTTCTTCAAGACTAGTAGGAAAAACCAGAGACCCTGCTGGATTCCAGATCACAGGGGCCCAACAGTGCTGATACGTAACCGGGGTCAGGAAGAACAGGAGTCTAGCAGGACGCTGCACATAGAGACTTAGTTCTGTCCAAAAGAAGTTCTGTCCAAAAGAAGGCTCCACCACAAGGTCAGCCGGGCGTAGCTGAAAAGACGGAGTTAAGCTTTGTTTTATGCAAGTCAGAAACTCACACACATAAAGAAGTAAGGAGGCCCTACACCTACTCAGTGGATTACTGGACATGCATCCTCCACCCTGACAGCTTCCCGGGACGTGCCTGAATCCACCACCAGTAAAGGTACAGAAAGAGACTCTTTGTGTGTGTCTGCCTTATTGATCCTGCACCCCTACACCGACATATTCCCTGAGGGATCGGTCTCGCCTGTGGGAGACTTAACACCTTGCTGCCCCAAAACCCTCAGAGGATCTACCCTGCAGCGCTGGTCACCCTGACCAGGAACCACAGGTGGCGTCACGAACATTTCTATCATCCCCTGTAAATATCCCCCTTTTAGTGAGCGCCCAGGGCCACGGACCGAGCCGTGCTACCCGTGACATTCCCCAGTAAAGTGAACGGGCTCGGTGCCGAGTACCCCAAAGCCCTGGCTAAGTGCGACTCACTTATATATTAGTAGGTGCCAAAAATCATGTCCCCCCAATACATTTGTTAAAATAAACTGGCCAACTCCTTTAAAACCTCAGTAACACAGCGTCTGATAAAATATCCCATTAGAAAAACTCTCAGTATAACTCCATAAGAAATTGGAAGCATACAATGGTACAATGTAGAAAAACATAAGTTTGTGGGTATCATATTGTACTTCCATAACCCCTGAAGAAGCAGTATGGCCTTATTTCGATTTGGATCACGGTACCTGTCTGTAGGCTATGCCTCGTATTGCAGCTCAGCTCTAGTCACGTAAATGGGGCTGAGCTGAACATTATGGGTACCTAAATTTAACGGAATTTTCTGGAAGAGAACAACAATACTATTGATGGTGACATGGCTCGGTTGCCTGGCTTCTATTCTCTGTGTAATATGGGTTCCTGTGATGATGTAGGGCATGAAAACAGGCAGAGGGCAGAAACAGTTCTAGGTGTGGCATTGTCTTCCGTTCAGACCCACTTCAAACAATAAATTCCCACACTTGTCACAATAGTCACATTGGGCATACCACTTCTATGTCATCATACCCAAACACTACCCAATGGAAATTACCTTGGGTTAAGAAGAGAAATATGCTTTGGAAAATTAAAAAATATACAATTTTTATTGTAAGTTTATACATGCAATTTACCATTAAAAATAAGCAAAGAATCACTGAGCTAAACAGAAACTATGTGGAGAAGTACATACTGTATAAATATATAAATGGCCGAGAATATAAAAGAAATAGGTTCACTGTTCAGAATCAAGCTAAAGTGCAAGTGTAACCATGAGTATCACTTAAATCCTGTATAATCGCTTCGAGCTGAACCTATTCAGAGAAACCATGGATATAATTATCAACATGTATGTTCAAATATAAGCATTCAGTATATAAATGCAGGATCTACTTACAGCCAATAATCAGTGTGCTAGGGTCCGCATGATCAGTAGCTGCACCCCAACGACGCTGTTTCGCCGCGCTTCTTCCAGGAGGCACGCCACATGGTACTTCTCCACATGGTTTCTGTTTAGCTCAGGGATTCCTTGTTTATTTTTAATGGTAAATTTTATGTATGAACGTTCAATAAAATTGTATATTTTTTAATTTTCTGAAGCATATGTCACTTCTTAACCCGGAGTTTCCCACGGATAGTGCTTGGGGACTACATCAAACAATGGCAGCTTTATTTAAGCGTGACAATATTATTTTTTATTATGCATTGCTTATATGGTGCCGTCATATTCCGCAGCGCTTAACAGACATTATCATTGGTGTCCCCAATGAGGCTCACAATCTAAATTCCCTATCATTTTGTCTTTGGAGTCTGGGAGGAAATCGGAGAACCCGGAGGAAACCCACACAAACACGTGGAGAACATACAAACTCCTTGCAGACGTTGTCATTGGTGGGATTTGAACCTAGAACCCCAGTGGATCATATTTCCTTCACCCAATAAAGATGCAAGTACAATCCTGAAACATGATATTTGCATGTTCACTGAAATTAAGGCAATGTATTACTGATTTTATATCCACAAGGTCAAATTCACTTTTTTTCCATACATGAAAGCTGGTCCGCATTTTTCAGTGCTCCGGATCTTTTTTGGTCCTTGTGTCATTTTTTACAATCCTTTCTGCATCTAATTTTAACATATGAAATAAAAAAATCTTAGCTCCTCTAACCCATCAGACAGATGTCTGTCATTTTTCACATACGCAAAAAACAATGTGAGAGTCATCAGTGTTTTTCATCTGAGTTTTTTAGTGATCTATCTAAAAAAAAATGGATATGCGTACCCAAAAACCAGACATTACATATATTTTAGTTTCAGCATTGCATGAAGAACTTCCGGATCTGGCTTCTTGCATTTTTGGACTCTTCTTTCATAGCTTGATACTGTAGCGTGGGGTGCAGGGTATAGATCACCCACAAAATGTTACAGACAACAGGAAACTGTGGCAAACAAGAAACCTTTACTTTTTCTTGCAAGGCACAAATCGTAGCGGCTGTAAACCTAAACAATTCAGTATCTGTGAAACAGATCACTGACTGATCGAACTTGAGCAGGGGACCAAACTGTGTTAGGTGATCACCCGGTCAGTGATAGGTTCACAGCTCTCAGTCCTATCATAGAAACTTTGTATTCTGCAGTTTTAAGGAGGCCTTGGCTTCGCTGGTCCACTCAAGCACTTAACCTTCTAAAGGGGTTATCCAGGACTGTGCTTATTTTTTCTCAATATATCCGTGACTTAAAAAAAAAGGCATGTAGTTGCCAACAGAAGCAACTACCTGCTTGATGCTTGATGGTGCTGGTCATTGACCACTCCTGCCAGAGATTTAGCTACTCCCTATCAACAGAGCAGCAGTTTCTCTTCCTGTTGACAGGGCGGGACTACTGGTGTCATGCTGATTGACAGCCGGCTTCCCCCAATTACGCAGCAGAGAGGCAGCTGTCAATCAGCATGACACCAGTAGTCCCGACCTGTCAACAGAAAGAGAAACTGCTTCTCTATTGACAGGGAGTAGCTGAATTTCTGGCAGGAGCAGACAATGACCAGCACTAGGAACAACAGACAGGCACTTGCCTCTGTTATCACATAATTCCCTTTTTTTTAGTCCTGGATATCCCCTTTAAGAACTTACAGCTAGGCAGTTGCTATCTACCTGAATGTTCTGCCCGGTGCTGTATATTATGTAAGCGGTGTTATGCACCTGTCCTGGATTCAGGCTTTACCTCCAACCCAATTCGCTGTACTCTGTTTTGCTCCATGCCTGGGCCTATATAAGGCCTCACAAGACACACACTTGTGTCTTGTTATTAAGGCTTTCTAGTTGCTCTTTATGTTCTGGCTGTTACCTGTCCCTGATCTTTCAGGACTTCTGCAACTTGTTCCCGGCCTTCCAGGATCTCTGCTATGTGTCTGCCTGCAGCTTCCAGGTTGTTTCCTGTCTGCCTGTGGCATCCAGGACCTCTGCTACCTGTCAGCAATATTCTAGGACCTGCCTGCAGATATCCAAGAACCTCTGCTACCTGTTCACGGTATCCCGTCCGCCTGCGGCTCTCAGAACCTCTGCTACCTGTCTGCAGTCTCCTGACCTCTGCTACCTGTTTTCGGACTCCCATCTATCTGCAGTCTCCCGTAACTCTACTTGTTTCTCGAATGCCTGATCTGTGGTATTTCCTAACCTAAGGCTTTGAAGATCCAACTCACCTAGAGAGCTTAACAAGCGAGTTGGCAAGCTTTAGTGATGTCACTACAGACATGATTACAATGCCCATGATTGGTCTGCCTGCTCACCCACCTGAGGGTCTCGTGGCATTTATGGTACAGTGAGGAATTTTACAGGTCAGCAAATTGAGAAGTGTTTTTTTCTTTTGTGGAAATCCATTTCCTTTAAAAAAAAAAAAAAGATTTTATGGTAATTTTTAATTTCATTTTTGGAGAAATGCTGTTTAACATTATTTTAGATCAAAATTGCACTTCTATTAATCTGAGTTTTCTGCCCTTTAATGAACATACTTGCTATACTGAATCTTTCATCTAGTCCAAACACTTTTTTTAATCTAGCATTCTGGTATGTCTTTCTCCTATATTTATCAGAATTGCATTTAAACTTTCTGTTGACTTTATTTCTTTAAGTGTTTTACACTATTGAGTGTCATTATTTTTAGGGACATTTTCCTTTGTAAAATCATCCACATACAGTAAGTTACAAAAATATCCAACAGATGGCGCTCTTGTAAAGGCACAATTCCAATGTGACAAAACCCGTCTCACCTTTCTGCATAAGTAACTCTCCTCGTTACTAATGTAATCATAAGGATATAAATATTACATTTGTCTATACGGCAAGTGTTTTAACGAATTCGCTTCTTATATTTATATCTCATTTAAACAACATCAATTTTCAATTTATTATTTAGATAAGGGACTTTTCCATTTTTATGTGCAAAGAAATGTCCCTAAAGCCTCATGGCATTAATGTTCTTAGGGTGCCAGTGCTGTGCTATTAATTAAACATAATGTGACTGGCCCTAGGAGTGGGCATTTAGTTAGGGGAAACTGTTGTAGGGGGACAGATATAAGGCTCGAGGAAAGGACAGTGACTATTAGGCTTTGTAAGGCTCTGACTGTTCGTTAGATTCAATTTGTCAAAAGAAAACAAGTGGTTGCATAGAATTTAATAGTCTATGTATTCTATCTATGTAGATGTATGCCTCCAGGATAAACTTGGTCTCCTCTATAGTCATACATGTATCCTTCATTAAAATCTAATTAAGGAGGATTTGGTGCCACCCCTCGGGGAATCTAAGGGTCACCATTTGCTGTTCTCTCACTCCGCTGGGACATTGGGTTTGTGCTCCGATAAACATAGATATTATTGAGCTACGCAAGAAGACAATGCAAAACTATAGAATCGTTTTATGCATTTTTTTTCTTTCTTGTAATGTCCAAAGGCAAAAATGCAAGAAAACTTTTTTCAATTTCTTTATAAATTGAGTTCACTTCCTTTATGAACACCTTATGGATAAAGCTAATAGGAAAGATATCAAGGCAGGCGATGGAGAGCAGGGTGTACATTTACCTTCAGGCATATTATTGTATTTTTTTACACGGAGGATGACACTATTCTAATTAATTGCAAGATAGCAATGAGGAAGTGAGTGTACATGCTCAGGTCAAGTACTGCAGGCGTTTTCTGCCTATATGTACTGTATATACATATATACAGTACAGACCAAAAGTTTGGAC